>JAOTQJ010104958.1:0-11351 GCA_025642045.1 Solanum sejunctum | reverse complement strand
TAGGTATATTTATAGATGGTAGGCCAGTAGTACCCATATTGTAGAATCTTTTTCATCATTTTGGCCCCACCGTGATGATCCCCCACTGCGAATGAGTAACAGGCCTCTATTATATCAGCATCTCCGCTTCTAGATTGCACCACCTGACAACCCCATCAGCACTTGTTCTAAACAAGTACAGGTCATCCTAGAAGTACTTGTGCACAACAAAAAGAATTTTTTTTTCTCTGGTGAGGGTTAAGGCCCTCTGGCATAATATCGCTCACCAGAAAGTTAGCAAAATCAGCAAACAAAGGAATGAGGTCAACCGAAGATACTAATACCTGCTCATTCGGAAAGGAATCATCAATGTTCAACCAATCCTTCAGTCTTGACTCATCTTCCAATCTAGACAAGTAGTTTGCTACTTGGTTCACAAATCCATTTCTGTCTAGGACCTCAAAGTCAAACTCTTGCAACAGGAGAACCCATCTGATCAACCGCGACTTAGCGTCTTTCTTTGCCATGAGGTATCGCAAAGCAGCATGGTTGGTGTGAACTATTGATTTGCTTACCAATAAATATGCCCGGAACTTGTCAAATGCATATACCACAGCCAATATTTCCTGCTCAATCACTATATATTCTTTTAAGCATCATTGAGGGTCTTGTTGGCATAGTATATGGGGTGAAAAATCTTGTTGCGCTTCTGTCCGAACATAACACCCATAATAATTTCACTTTCATCACACATCACCTCAAACGGGGTAGTCCAGTCAGGTGCAACCACTATAGGAGTGGAAATCAGCTTTTGCTTTAGAGTCTCAAAGGCATGCTTACAGTTATCATCAAAGTGAAACTTTGCATCCTTCTCCAATAGTTTGAAAAAGTGTGTGCAATCTTGGAGAAGTCTTTGATAAATCATCTATAAAAATTTGCATGTCCAAGGAAATTTCGGACTCCATTCACAAATATAAGTGGCGGCGGTTTCTCAATCACCTTGATTTTCGCCTTATCCACTTTTATGCCCTTCTCAGAAATCTTATGGCCAAAAACTATCCCTTTCTTGACCATGAAGTGACACTTCTCCCAGTTTAGCACTAGATCAGCCTCCTCACAATGTTGTAGTGCCCTGCTAAAATTTAACAGACATGTATCGAAAGAATCACCAACTACAGAGAAGTTATCCATAAATACCTTAAGGGTGTCTTCAACCATGTCAGAAAAGATCGATGCCATACAATGTTAGAAGGTGGTTGGGTATTGCATAGCCTGAAGAGTATCCTTCTTAAAGCAAAAGTCTCATACGGGGAAGTAAATATAGTCTTCTCCTGATCCTCTGGGGCTATGGATATCTGATTGTAGCCCGACTACCCATCCAAGAAGCAGTACCACCCTCGATCTACCAATATGTGTAACATTTGGTCCATGAAGGGCATGGGGAAATGGTCCTTCAAGGTCCATTTATTCAGCTTTTGGTAGTCCATGCACACTCGCTATCCAGTCACAATTCTAAGCGGGACTAGCTCATTCTTGTCATTGGCAACCATTGTCATGCCCCCTTTCTTTAGGATACACTGCACTTGACTGAACCACTTGCTATCATAAATGAGGTATATCACCCCAGTATCCAGACATTTGATGATCTACTTTTCCACCATATCTTGTATAGGTGGGTTCAGCCTGCACTAGTGCTCAATACTGGGCACACAATTATCCTCCAATTTAATTTTATCCATGCATATCCCTGGAGGAATCCCTATGATAAACGCAATGGTCCAACTAATAGCTCGCTACAACTTTTGGAGGACCCCTAACAATGCCTCCACTTGGTTTTCGTGAAGATCTGCAGCTACAATCATAGAAAGAGTGTTGTCAGTACCCAAAAGTACATACCTGCGGTGTTGGTGTAGCTCCTTGAGCTCCTCAATGGAAGGTTTAGCTGGTGGTGTGGACTTGTTTTGCAGTTCTAAGTCCAATTTTTCGAGGACAAATGGCCTGATTCCCCTACCTTGCAGTACATTAATAATTTCTGCATACCCGTTAATACCATCGTCTAGAAAGTTCATCAACACTATTGCTAGTGAATCTACACTCATTGTTTTCTCAAGCGGGATCTCAGATAGACAATCATCCTTAATATCGAGGATAGACATCATGGCTACCTCTTTAGGTCTCTTCATTGCAGCACATATATCGAACTTTACCTCTTTCGTGTTGAGTCTTAAAGTTATCTCCTTGCTTCACATTTACCAAAGCTCTGCCAATAGCTAAAAATGATCTCCTAAGGATGATGATAACCTCAAAATCCACCTGAAAATCCAGGATAACAAAGTCTGCCAGAAAGATGAACTAACCCACACGAACCAGAATATCACATAGAATCCCTACAGGCCACTTTACCGATCTATCCACCATGAATAGTCGCATTGTAGTGAGTATGGGGGCTCCTAAGCCCAGCTGCCTGTAGACCATCAGCGACATCAAGTTGATGCTGACACCAGATCACAGAGAGCTCTTACAAAATCAAATGCTTTAATAGTACACGGGATAGTGAAAGCTCCCGAATCTTCCTTCTTTTCTATAAGAGACCTTGTGGCGATGGCACTACTATGGTGGAGATTGTTCGCTAGCCTGATTATGACTGTCTTCTTCTTAGACACTAAGTCTTTCATGAACTTAGCATAGCCTGGCATCTGCTCAAGTGCCTCCACTAGAGGAATGTTCATTGAAATCTCTTTTAGTATGGACAAGAACTTCTGAAACTTTCCATCTTCAAGCTTCTTCTGCAACCGCTGTGGGAATGTTGGTAGAGGCTTAGGAATGGCTGGCAGAGGTTGGGTCTCTGTTGTTGTTATCTCAAGCTCTTTAGTACCCTCAGGTGCTGCTGGTGTAACCTCTGTCTCTTTACTTAAGTCATTAATATGCTCCTCCATAGGGTTAGGCATCTTGCCTGTAGCTTCATCCAAACCTGCATTACTGAGAACAACATGGTCAGATAGTAACTTACCGCTCCTCGTAGTTACAGCCATGCAATGACCATCACCTTTGGGTTCTGAATAGTATCACTTGGCAGTGACCCAGCTTTTCTCTAGTTTATTGTTGCTGACAATTGACCCATCTACTGCTCTAATTGCTTGATTGAGGTGGAATGCATGTCAACCAACTATCAAACATTGGACATCTCCCCTTTTATATCTCACATCCCTACCTCCTTGGACACAACCTTATCAAGTACCTTTGCCATCATTTCTTCTAACTTTGAGTTTCCGCCACTATCGTTCTGATGCTCACGGTTCCTATAACCATCTCTGTTCTGCCAGTTTCCTTGATAGGTTTGATCATGACCATATTTTCATCCTTGATTACCAGCGTTGAATGGATGATAACCCACGGATTGTCTAAGAAGTTTGCCTCTTCGTCAAAGATGTAGCCTTGATCATCGTACCTAGGCATTGTGTCTACAACTTTTACTTTTTCTACTCCTCCTAAGAACTACTTTGCCAGCAAGTCCAGTTAGGTCTTTATGTGTGCCATGTCTTGATCCCGTTCCTCCTCCTTTCATTGTCACTCCTCTGTCATCTCAAAGATAAGCCCCGAACAGTCTCCATCTCTAGTGTACCATGCTTTATTGTTCTTGGCTACCTAATCTAACATCACCACAATGTCTAGGAAAGTCCTAGACATGTATGACCCCCCCCCCCAAGCAGCATCAACGATCGACTTAGTCACAAAATTGTAAGACTTTTAGAAGACTTTCTTCAAGTGCTCATTTGTGAGGAGATGATCGGGGTACTGCTTAAATCTCTGCCTAAATCTCTCCCAAGTCTCATGTAGTACTTCATTCAACAGTTGCTTATGAGAGCTAATGTTATCTGTGATTTTGAGCTATTTTGATGCAGAGAAGAACCTGTCCAAGAATGTTTCCTTTAACTTTGGATTAACCACAACCTAATTGCTTGCTAACTGGCCCCAGGAATCTCAGATGATTGGCATGTTACCAGAAAGTTGAGGACATGCTGATTTGTGTCCTCAGTTGTTGCTTCGCTAAATAACCCTTTCAACTGTAGCATCTGCAGCATAGTGCTAGTGATAGTGAACTTAACACCCACAGGCAGTGGGGGAAGTACAATCACCCCAGTGGTCCCAGCACTCTCATCATCATCATTCTCTGCTTGGGGTGGCTGAGGCACTTGGGGTCTCACACCGGACAGCGGCACCAATCTAAGTGGTACTATCGGTGGTACCTCATTCCTAGCATTTTCACCATCACCCAGACAGTTGTTACCCCCACCTGCAAGGTTCACTGCTAATTCTCTCTGTCTAGCTACTGCACATTCTTGGGCATTCATTCTGTGGAGTGATTTAGTAAGCTCAGGGTCATTGGGAACAAGTGCTTTACCCTTGCTTCGGGTGTTTGGCATGCAATGCTGGATCCCTCCCAAGAAACAAAAGTAAAATTAGGGACTAGTATTACAAACTGAAAAATAGAAACTAATAGAATATTACTTCGCTATATTCCCCGGCAATGGTGCCAAAATTTGATATGCCCAAATTTACACTCCTAACGGAATAGTAAAGCAATCGTTGATCAAATATAGAACTCAACCAGAGTTGAGGTCGATCCCACAGGGAATGCGTGAGAATATGTCTGTTAGCACCATTTTCAGATGTAATATCTATTCCTGAAACAAAAGTGCCTAAAGTAAATATTGAGGTTTTGGTGTTTTCAAACTAACTTACTAAAGTAAATCAATAAATGAGTGCAAGAACAACAAAATTTCAAATAATTTATGTGAAGCTAGGATTGTTTTCTCCATGACAACTAATGCAATAGCCGAATCTAGTGGTAAACTTGTTCATGATTGCATACATAAGATCAAACAAGTTATATAACATCTAATTCACTTCTCGGTCCCTCTTAAATGCATATCATTCATTACCTTTCAGTCTCAGAACGTCTACGTATTAACCCTTGTTGTTTATCCCAAAATACTTTTATCTTTTGGTCCCAAGTACTTAGACTAGGTTAAAAACCTTGAATTTTCATCGTAGAACTCTTTTCTTAATCAAAACATCCCTTTCGGTCATGCAAAGAATAAAGGGTTACCTTAAGGCATCAACTCATCAAGGAAGAAATTATAACGAAAATTACTACGATATATATGCTAATCAATCCCGAAATTTACCCCATATTCGGTTATCTTATTAATTTGTCATGGTTCCCACAACCTAAATTATGGGTTTAGCCTAACATATTCAAGAAATAAAACTCGCAACAACACAAGGAATTCATAATTGAAGACTTACTATTGAAGAATCGATGAATCCACAAGTTACAAGATTGAATTCGATAAGCAAAATTCCAGAATCTTGTGAAATCCCTAAGAAAATAATATTTTCAATGTTTTCTAGCTCTATCCATCCAAGACTAATTAAAACTAAATAAAATAACCATTTATATATAAAGAAAACTTAATCCTAATTAAAATAGAAAAAATCCATTGGCATGGACACGGGTCACCACACGACCCGTGTGACGGTAGACGGACTGTCAAACAGTCCATGTGGCTGTACATAGCCTCAACTTCGCTGCTTTTCAGGTGCTGCTTCACGCTCAGGTAAATGGCCCATGTGAAGTTGGACGATCCGTGAGACGTACCATCTGTCGTGCCTTGGCCATTTTCCACTCAACTTCTTCCACACGCCTCCACGTCACGGGTCGTGGTTGATCACATGGTCTGTGACACGCACCATCTGAGATCTCTTAGCCCATCGATGGTGTCCTCATCACATCATTTTTATGGTTAGTTGCACGACTCGTCTGACTCCCAACAATTCGTTGGTTGTGCCATCTCGTGCATCTTGGCCAAAATCTTCCAACTTTCGACGGACTACTCTTTCACTTCATTTTGATGAACATCATAACGATTCGTTTGACGTGCCACAGACTGTGACATGTGCCATGGGGCTTGCCTTCACCTACTAAACAATGCCATCCGCCAAGTGTGAGGCCACGATGGGCCTCACGGCCCGTGTAGGGGTTTATGAGCCTTGTAGGCCCCTGTGTGCCTGTACTTGGTTTCACTTTTGCTGGTCTTTGCACTCTTTTTTATACTTTTTCTTTCGTACTCTCATTTCTTCCATGTCTTAGTCTTTTTCCTGAAAAACAATAAAAACAAACATCAAATAAAAAGTTTGCTTGAAAACGTGCAAAAATTCTTTGTTTAAAGCGTTATACAAGTCGTATTTTTATGACTCATCAAAAAATTAAAGCTTTTGAGAATTCATATTCCTTAAGTTATCATAAAAGTTATTTGGGGAATAGTATTGAATATCGATATGAGTGAGAGTAGAATTAATTACTCGAACTCATAAAATATATAGCCAGCATAGGATAGGATTGTACCAAGGTACATTCCTCACTAGCCACTAAGATTGCCCAGTTCTGGGATGGATCCACTACCCTAATTCTTCATCCCTTACACCGACAAAGCACGGGACAACTCTAGTAGCGTGAGCAAGACATTGTGTCACCACGAAACTTATAGTGGTGGTTGTCGGTTAGAGAAACTCCCCAAGTTAAAGCAGGTTATTATTTTCATATAAATTTTTAGCATTTTTGCTTCTAGCATGTTTATTTTCAGCATACTGAGTATTTATCACATATGTTATTCTATTTTGAGATATGCTTATGTACTTTGAAATGTTGCATCAATCTGAGTTCCTGTTTTGGCCACCTTACATACTGTACATTCCACGTACTGACGTCTTTAGGACCTGCATAGCTTTATGATGCAAGCGCAGGTGACAGAGTCCCTCAGTAGCTGCTTCGTTGAGAATCAAACCCCCATTCAGATATCGGTGAGGCCTCTTCTCAGCCAGAGGCTTAGAGTTATTGCTTATGATTTCTTTTCTAGTAGTTATTTTCAGTTGTGGCTACCGTTGGCCTGTTCCGATAGTAGTTTCAGACTATTCTAGTAGAGGTTCCATAGACTATGTCTCAGAAGGTTCAGCTCTGGTTTGATTGATTTAAGTGTTGAACTATTTTTCTTTACAGTTTATTCACACAGATTGATAGTCTTTGCATGTTGTTTAAAGCCTTTCCACAATTATTTAAGTCTTCCACTGAGTAAGTAGCCAGGCCAAGTGGTTCGTTTGGGACCAGCAATAGGTCTGGGTGTCAATTACATTTAGGGTGTATGCCAGGGGCGTAACAGGTTTTCTCAAGGTCAATGAACACCATATGAAGGTCCCTCTTTCTCTCCCTATATTTCTCCACTAATCTCCGAACATGATGGATTGATTCAGTAGTCGACCACCCCGACATAAATTCCGCTGATTCTCTAAAATAGACATTCATTTTCTCACCCTCATCTCCACCATTCTTTCACAAGCCTTCATAGTGTGACTTAACAAATTTATTTGGAATAACTACAACATAAAAAAAATTGATGTCTTATTCAAGGTATAGTTATAAATGTCTCTTAGTAATTATGCTTTTATTCAAAATATCTCTTTCCAAAATTACATCTTTTTTTTCCTTGAAAAACTTCTATTGTATGGATATCCACTAATAGTTGAAGAGCCGGATATAATTTTATTTACTTGGTTAAATTTTAAGAAAAAATTAATTATAAATTTTTGAATCCATGCTTAGTTACTACTATATTTTACTAACTCGTACTATTAAATTATCAAGTAAAATTTGAAGTAGATAAAATATTATTTGTAATTATTATTTCTGTAAAATTTAATTGTCTTATTCAATCGAGAGATTTATTTTAAGCAAAAAAATAATGATACATTTTATCGGTATTCATTGATAGAATCTGAACATAATTGTGTTCGTTGGTCGGAGCTATGTATATGCTTAGAACAAAATTTGTATTGTACAGTAATAAAAAAATCAATATGAAAAGTGAAACTACAAAAAATGTACTTTAAAATTAAAGTATGTAACTTTTTTAAAAAAATAATTAAACCATATTTATTTTTTAAAAAAAACTCATATATATATATATATATTGAGATATATTTTTTTTATTTACTGTAAGTATTTTGAAGTATATATCTATAATCGAATCTAAACTATTACTATTTGATATTTTTATGCCAATAAGAAACAATCCTCTCAACTCAAGGTCACAATAAGAAGCATTAGACAAAACAATTTTGAAGTGTAAAATGATAGATCGTGTTTAATTGTTTGGCATCTTAAAACATTAAAAAATTAGAACACACACTCTATTCATGTTTCATTATTTCAAATAATATACATGATAGTGGCAGCTTAGATTGTTAGTCTCCACAATATCATCATTAAATAGTGTATGAGTAGTTTTACATTGCCTTCGAAATACAGATAAACAACGATCAACCTCAAGTTATACAACAATAATAAGTTACCAATATAATTTCACAAGTGAATCTAGAAAAGATAAAAATATGTATTTTATACCTATTATTTTATTTATAATATTTGAATTACTTTTATTTTTTTAATTTCATTCTAATATATTATTAATTTTATCACACTTATTTTTTTTATGTATGTAAAATAATGAATTTATATTTTAAAATAATAAAATTTTTATATTGTACTAGTTATTTTAGTAAACATAATGAATGGAAAAAATATTAAGAATTAAATTAAAGTAATAGAATATTAACATAATTAGATTTAAAAACATAATAATTCGTAAAAGAACGAAAGTAAAGTAAAGTAATAACAAAATAAGTTAATAGTTTAGTAAGACTTTCTTATAGTTTAGATGTGCATTTAATAGAGTGTGTCGAGTTTAATGGACTTTTTAGCTATTAACTCATAATAAAATAGAATAATTGAATTCTTGAAATTACTTATAGGAAATAAAAATAAAAAATTTCACAACCTTTTGAAGAAATAATTGAATACACATATTAAGATGCATATTTAATCTATATTTTTTAACTCTTTCATCATATATATGACAATTAGAATTTTTAGAACTTTGTTTGATTTTTCTGGTAATATCATACACACTTTGCATCATATAATAATTACTTTAAAAAAAATTAATTTATTTTATAAAAATGTTCTTGATTGTCCTAGTTATAGTATTCTAGATAATAAATATAATAGAAATAATAATAATAATAATAATTAATAAATAAATAAATAAAACTTTCTATAAAGAGTTAATATATGAAATTTGTATAGAATATTTAACTACAGAGTGAATTTAGAGGACAAATATAATACAACATATATAATTTTATTTTAATAAATTAGGATAAAATGAAAGATATTTTTCTAATTATTTATGCTTCATCTTTTTATTGAAAGATGCTTGTAGAATAATTAATTTTTTTGCTTATCTTTCTTGATAGATTTTTGTTAGCATGTGAAATTACTTTTTTATCCTTGATCAGCATTTATTTTATATTTCTATAGAATAATAGAAAAATATTTTTAAAAATATATTTCTTTTGACTATATTTCTTGATAGATTTTTGTAAGTGTGAAATTATATTTTTGCCCTTGATTGTTCTACTTTTCACATTTCTATATTATAGAATATATATAAATATATATGTATTTTTTTAATCAAATGAACGTATTACATAAAAAGAAAATACACAAATGACTTTTCATCTTCCTTAACATCCAAAAAAAATTTATTTTAGTAATTCAAAGAGTTTGAGAAATATAGAAAAGTTAATTTTGATTTGGAAGAAAAAGTAATGGGGAAACAAATATATAGACACACATACATACATATGAAGCAAAATAAGAAAACGAGAGACAAAGAAACATTGTTGGTCATTTTTGCAAAAGAAATTTAAAAAATAAAACAACGAACAGCCGCACAAATTCGATTACTTTTTTGGAGCAACTTTTTCCGTCGTTTTTGCCTTCGCAGTTTTCTTCAACTCTTTTTAGTAGTGAGAACTTCAATGGTGAAAGAATTTAAAATTTCATTGGTGAAAGAAGCACGTATTGTGTGAGGAAAAATAAAAAGGAAGAATGAAAGTAACGATAAAATATTTAATGGGCTAACTGATAAAAATTAGTATAACTTACATAAATATCATACTTTTCAGCATTAATTCCTTGTAGTGCCAATCACTTTCATAATTATCAAAATCACTTATTTTTAGTAGTTTGACGATACAAAAAATAAGGCAGTGACACAAAGTTGAAAAACAGGAGCATTAATTGCTGGCAACGAAAAAATAGAAAGGTTACAGAGTTAGTACAAAAAGTAATCAATTATGATTTAACCTTTCCTTCATCACCTAAACTCTTCTTTTCTTCTTGCAAGGAAGGTGTAAAGAAGATTTCAAATTTTGTGTTGAAAAAGCTTTTTAAAAAGAGGACGAGTAAGCTAGTTATTGCCGAATTTGAATAGATATGACATCTCAATATTGCTACGACATTTTGGTATTTGGGAGAATGATGTTGAGTACATGCTTACATGAGTGATGAAATTATTGTAGGTGATAATGTTTCCTTTGTTAACCTCAAAGCTGTCATTGCAACCGAGTTGAAGGTGGATGAGAGTAGAAAAAAATTGTTGATCAGACAGCAGAAGGTATGTTATTAGTTCTTGCTGAGTCATTTTTTTACCATGCATATTTTTTAATGTTTTCATGATTTCTCCATGTATTAGTAGGTGTGGAGTTGTGCCACTGCGAACGAGAGGTAAATAAGCATCAACAGTCAATGTTAAAATAAGTTTATGTGTATGTTATTACCTGTTGTTGTGTCATTATTTTATTTGTATCATGCATCCCATTTTTATAATTTTTGTGTGATTCATCGCCATATTAGCAGGTGTGTAGTTGTGTTAGTGAGAACAGGAAGTAAATAAGTATCAGCAGACAATATTGAATAAGTTTGTGTGTATGTTCTTGATTATTGATGTTTTCTTTTGTTTTTGTACCAGACATCTTTCTTTTTTCCTCTTTTCTTATTGGTTGTTGTGATTCATCCATGTATCAGTATGTTTGCCAATGTACCACTACTAATGGAAAACAAATAGGTATCAGCTGTAGAAACAAAATGAATATAATAGAATTTTGTATCATCCTCATACCGTATTTATTTTTAGTTCATGTATCATTATACGTGCATTAGTGTATTATGTATCATCGTAGATGCAAATATGCATGAGTTTTTTTGATATAAAATTAGTTTGTGTTGGTTGATATGAAATTTAATGAAAGATTGTATCATTATATGCATCAATAAGAATCAACAAAATTAGTGATCTGTATTAAGCACATTAGTACGAGGAAAGTTCAAAAATTGAATTGGCTGATACCTTTGAAATAACAGAAATTTAGTGAATCCAAATATGTATCGGCTAATGCAGTTGTAATGTATT
>JAOTQJ010104926.1:0-11352 GCA_025642045.1 Solanum sejunctum | reverse complement strand
AAGTAAAATGTTACATAGGTCCCAATACTTTATTAAATCAAACCAATTGAGGATGTTCGGGGTTAAAATTATGTTGCAGGTCCTAACATACATGTGACGCAATGAATGGGGAATCCAAAGAAACCCAAACAACCCTCTTAATTTATCATTACACATTGTTGGTCGGAGAAGCATATCAAAGACATAAAAGACGAACAATAGGGGCAAAGTAACTAAGGGAAAATCTTGTACAATATCATAATCAAGAGACAAGTCAAGACTCACATCATAGGTACATAACATGTACAACAACCACCTCTAATACATAGATAAGAGTAGGGGCCTAGACAAAGCAACTGGGCTCACCCTCATAGTCAAATAGAACATAAAGAAGATTCTCTCAATAAGTAACAAGAGAGCATAGGCGAAGGTCCCCGAAGTAGAGGACTCACTAACTAGCTTGAGTAGCACCAAACTAGCCATGTGGAGGAGAAAGATCACTTGGGATCTAGTTTCTACATGGTGATATCATGTAGGCAAAAGTATGTGTTAGTATGTTTAAATGTACTAAATATGTAGGATGCAATGCAACAAGAATTAAGCAGCATAATCAAAATGCATAACATTAGGCAATAGGCATAATATAACAATATGTGATGTATGACCAATGCATAAGTAAAACATGCTTAAGTAGTTCATGCTCATATAGGATATCATATGTGCAAAAGAGACTAAGCTAGATTTCCAAAGTACAAACCCCTTGGTAGGCTAGTGATGATGCCGCCCCATAACTTACGTGGTGAATTACAAACCCCTCACTAGGTTATTGATGATGCCACCCCATCACCCGGTGGAGAACTACAAACCTTTACCTAGGTTGATGAGTACAAAACCCTATCTATGTTAGTTATGATGCTATCCCATCACTAGGTGAAGTTCAAACACTTCCCTAGGTTGATGAGTACAAACCTCCATCTAGGTTATCTGGATTCTTAGTCCCCACACCAAGATTGGGGATAGTCTAATGCAACAGTTTATATAGAGTATATCATATACATATCATTTTATCATCATATAATCAATCATATCATATCTCATGCTTTAGACCGTCAACTCCTCAAAAACCACATCTGAATATTTTATCAAAAACATAGAGGGTGTGTAATGCCAGTATAAAATCATGAAATATAGAGGTAAAATCATGCAAGAAAATCCATTGTAAAACCATCAATCAATACCTTGCAATATCCTCAAGCAATATACATTAAAATCCCTCCTCATATTTTACAATAGATCAAAGATTTATAGTTTAAAACATAGCAAAACAATCACCATTTCACATAGTTTTAACATAGTGTGAAGTGAATTCGATAATAATGAACGCCCATGTGTAAATCAACTTTAAATCATGTAAGTTGATTAAAAAGAGGCTTGGGTATCATTGGTGAAAGGAACCTTGAAAGAGAACCTTAGCTTGGGATGAAGTTTTGGGACTTGAATTTGAAAGTGAAAATATGGCTAAGTGTTTGAGTGAGTATTGGGAAGTATTTTTGGGTAATATGAGGGTGAAATTTGGCTAAGTGTAGGTAAAAACATGTTTGAAAATAGTTAGTCATAAGACTTAGAAGTCTTGAACCGAGTTAAAAAAATCAAGACACTTTTTGTACTGTGGCACATCTCGAGGGGGTCGCGGATTCATCTTTGGAATTTGCACCTTGAAAAATTATAATTGCTAATCTTTCTCTCTTAAATTGGGGTAAGATCCTCTTCCCCTAATTTTGACTTGCTAAACAAGAATATGCCGTCATATTTTTGAAAGAGAGAATGGATTTTTAGATATATGGAATTCAAAATTTCGAGCATACCGAGGGCACATTTTCGGGCACATTTTTAGGTCGTTTCAAGCTTATCATTAGTAGGTTTCTCCTTAGGAGTTTGGGCCGTTTTTCCTCGAGTGTTAGGCATGATCTAGAATGGGAAAGAAAAATCATTAGGGGGGGAGTTACCACAACTCTATGGCATAACTTAGAACATAAAGAAGGGAAGCATTTCCTAAAACGTCTTACAGCCTCCTATTTATAGTCATGGCACGCTTCATAACCATGAATAGGACTCTAAATCAACGTGGTGTGTTGGACTCCGAGGATCTATCAACCTAGTGCTCTGATACCAAGTTTGTCATAATCCAAGCATAGGGCCTAGACATGACATGGTGAATGAGGAACCCAAAAGAACCCCAAACAAGCCTCTTAACTTACCATTGCGCATCATTGGTAGCAGAAGCATACAAAAGACATAAGGTGTAAGAATAGGGCAAAGGTGTCACGCGCAAAGCCAAGTTAGGGCAGACTGGCACCCATTGCCGATAAGGCCCGAGAAATCCAACCTATTTCTATGCGCTTTCTATACATATTATAAGGGATTCTTACATTTTGTATGCCTTTGATAAAATAAGAAGTGATAACAAGCCAAAATGAAATGCATATGGCTAGTCTGTTGGGGCCACGATGTTTAAAGTAGGAGACATGACCATACTTTAATTTACATAGTATATAAAGCCTCGAGATTAGGAAAAGTATCTAACAAGGGTCAGGACAGGCCACACCTCGACTAACTTTACAATATAAAAATATAAGCTCTAGACACAAAGCTCCAAAGCAACCTGGAGCTTGGTCATAACAACTGGATATCCTGTACTCCTACTAGGGGAGATCTACTAGCACATGTACCTACAACATGAAATGCAGGTCCTCCATAAGGGATGTCCGTATGAGATAATCTATTGAATATGTAAGGCAAGATATATTGTATATGAAGTAACAACTCAAATGAAACTATGCACTGGTGTAGGACAAGATACCACCTTTAGTTATATTGTGGGATCATGTACTTTATGTTCTTTTAATTACTTTACCTTTACTGTATAATCTGTGCATAATATGTAATACAAATGACCAGTTGATTAGTGGTAAAATTGTATCAAGATCGTCCCTAGCTAGGTTCTTCCTTAACCCCTCGGGTTACCACCCGTGATAGGATCATTCCTGGCTAGGTTCTTCATCCACGCCTCGGGCTACCACCAATCAATAAACAAGATACTTTACCTTTCAATTACCTTTGAGATGGTTCTTTAGTGGCCACAATATTAGAACTGTAGGGATGTATATGTAGCATATTACATATAGATAATCATACAAGATAATGTGACAATGAAAAGAGTACGTTACACAAATAATGAAATGTGTATTAGATGAAACAACTCGTGAACTTTATTTAGCAACAAGAACCCATGTAACTTGGTATCGAAGCATGCACGCAGATTTGAAGGTGACAATGTATGAAAGCATATGAACATATGAAAGAATGAAGACATGGTTAATAGTTTTGTAGGAGTTGGCAAGTGTCTTTCTATGCCGAGGAAGGATCTAGATTTCATGCCAAGTAATATGAAATCAAGTAGCCTTACATACCTTGCTGTATGACCTTGTTACTCCCTAGAGATAACCTCCCTTCCTCCAAATATTTATCTACAACATAGTGGGTGATAAAAATAGCATTAGCAACTAATATATACATCTTGGCAGCCCAATCACATACAAAAACAACACACGAGTAGCAAGCGGGTATTTATAAACCCGAGCGTATTCTTTCAACCTTTCCGTCCCTAATTGTATTTTCCAATACACATTCACATATACACATCATGTGAAGCCTATTTTTGTTCCATAAAAGTCTTACAATAGCCCACAAAGCACAACACATAACAATTCTACACAACCTACAAGTGGACAGCATAACGTTACCTCCCTTCACTACATTTCGCAGTTGACAATTCCAAACCTATTCCAACTCTAACCAAATTGTTCCAACAACATTTATACATAAAAATAGTCCTAAAATAGTCTTAGAATAGAACCCAAGAGTTCATGAATGACGTGAGCCAATAGCATTCCATCGAACAACCCACAAGTTCCAATCAACATTATACTTAAGATAGCACAATAAAACTCGTTTGTTAAATGAAACCAAAATCAGGGAAGCAACCTTAGGGTAATATCTATAACTCAAACCATGTTAATAAGATCAAATTCTCTTCATAATACAACCTAAAAACTATAGAGAAGTCACTAAAACAAAAAGGCAAGTGTGCAACAACTTTCTAAACACATGTTGTCCAAATTTTCCAGCACAAGCATACTAGCATATACTTCTTATTTTTTATAATAAAACCATACTACTTTATTATGTAAACTTACTTACCACTACCTTGAAGGTGTAGGGCTTCTCCAAGAACCCTAGAAGTTTCCTTGTGGCTGCTTTGCAAGGTTAAGAAAGTGTAGAGAGAAAATTTTAAAAGCTGAAATTTTCCAAGTCTAAGAGTGAATGAAATTTGCTGCTTGTAACCCATTTTTAAAGGCCTAATTTAGCCTACTTTATTTTGACCTATTGACAACCTAATACCACATATTAATACACTAGTGAGGCAGCAGATTGGCGCTCACACTTGTGCCTAAATGGGTCTCAAAGTTGATGGGCTTTGGCTGCCTAGTTCTAAACTTCTCTTCACTTGGTTTGGCCCCAAATGGTTAAGTGTGTTGTGATGTACTTGAGCTCTTTTTATATTCTTGTTGGGATGAAAATAAAGTCCATTTATTATGCTAAAATATGGTCTAAAGTTACACCCTTAACACAAACTTTATTCATAATCGAACTTGGACAAATTCGACATCAAGCCTCGTCTCTATTTAGCTAGCAAATTTAAGTTAAACAAGTAGGTGACTCACCTGCTAGCTTTCTAAGTCCTACAAGCACCTCAATTCTCTTACTTTATTTAATGTTGTGATCTCCTAAATTTGACTTAAAGCTTATTTACACTCGATCCTCTTCAGCGGTAGACACACATATATCCCTATAACGTGAGTTTCGAGAACTTTTAAAAATTAGAGCTAATTTGACCAAACCATATCATGTTTCATTTGCAGAGTACTAATATTTTAAGGTGAGGGGTGTTACAAAAGGGTCTAAGGGGAAATATTGCATATCCGTAAATAATAGACAAAGAGTTAAGCTCATATCATAGATACATAACATGTCAACAAATACCTCTAATACATAGATAAGAGCCGGGGCCAAATGCAATTGGGCTCACCCTCATAGTTAAAATAGAATATAAAGAAAATGTCTCAATACATAATATGAACAATATAGACTAAGGTCCTCGAAGTGAAGGACTCACCAACTAGCTTGAATAGTATCGAACTAGCCACGTGGAGGAGGATGATGATCAACTTGGGCATCGGTTCCTACATGGTGAAGTCATGTAGGCAAGAGTATGCGTTAGTACGTTTGAATGTACTAAGTATAAAGGGATACGATGCAACAAGAGATAGGTATCATAATCAAAATTCATACAATAGGCAATAAGCATAATATATCAATATGACATCTATGATAAATGCATAAGGAAAACATACTTAAGTAACTCATTCTCATATAGGATATTATATGTGTAGAAGAGACCAAGCTAGATTTTCAAAGTACAAACCCCTTGGTTGGTTAGTGATAATTTCACCCATCACCCTAGTGTATGATGTACAAACCCATCATTTAGGTTAGTGATGATCGCACCCATCAACCTGGTATGTGTGGTACTAACATCTCATCTAGTTTAGTGATGATCGCACCCGTCACCCTAGTGTATGATGTAGAAACCCCTCATCTAGGTTAGTGGCAATCTCACCTACCACCCTAGTATTTGAGATATTAACCCCTCAACTAGGTTATCCGTACCGGGCATGGTCTAATGTAATACTTTATATAAATTATATCATATAAATAAGCTCATTTCATCATCATATCATATCTCATGCTTTTTATATTCAACTCCTCAAGAAACCACATCTGGACATTTTATCAGATACTTATAAGGTGTGTAATGCTAGTATAAAATTATGAAATATAGAGATGAAATCATGCAAGAAAATCCATTATAAAATGACGAATGAACATGTTGCAACACCCTCAAGCAATATACATCAAAACCCTTCCTTAAATCTTATAATAGATCAAAGATTTATAGCTCAAAACATAGCAAAATAGTCACAATTTCACATAGCTTTAACATGCAGTGAATTTCATAATAAGCAAGACCCATTTATAAATCAATTTTAAATCATGCAATTTGAGTAAAAGGAGGCTTGAGTATCATGGGTGAGAGGAAACCATGAAATAACCTACATACCATAGACTTTAAGTTACTTGAAATTGAGTTAAGAAAGAATAAAAGCTTGGAAGTGGGTCTTGGAATCTAAACTTGTTCTTGAGTTTCCTTGAAATTGATATTCTGGTCTTGGTGGAGGCTCTTGAGAGAATTGAGAGTGTATTTGAGCTGAGAGTAATGAGTTTGATTCTTTGGAATAGTGTTTAGGTCTTTAGGAAGGTTAAGATAACATTGGAAGTCTAAAAAGGACATTAGAGTAATTAAAATTTATGAAGACGTCATTAGTGAACAAATAGAAAAATTGGCAAAGTGTCATCTCACTGGAGACTTGACTTGTTGTGTGGTACTCCGCGGGTCGTGTAGAGTGCCTGTGTGAAGTGCCTTAGAAAAAAAATGGAAGTTGGGAAAACTTGGAAAAATTGACTTCTCCTCAATTTCACAGACCACCTCACGAGCCGTGTGATGCTTTGTGGTCCATTTGATAGTATGTTACACCACACTTGGTTGCAAAAATGAGGCTAGTCTACCTAAAGCCCAAGAAATAGGTCATCAAGGGTGCCCGTGGCACCACTCGTAGCCACATTTTTCCCATGTGCAACAAGCCTCCTTGACACACCTTGTGATCTCTAAACACTATCAGTGGCAATCCACATGGCCTATTCCCCTGGTTGTGTCACCTTTCTTATGTCAACAATGGCCCTTTCTAACCCCAAGTGACCCAAACGGCTTGTCCAAGGGAACACTGGCTGTCAAACTGCCCATGTGACAACACTACACAGGAGGGCCTCATGAAAATGATCATAACACCATTACCCGACATATGAATGAGATGAAAGCAAGTGTGTTGCTAAGCTAACTCAAATAGATTTCATTTTATATGTTGTGGGGCACCCAGTTCCAAATGTACTAAAAAAAGTTTTAAATTTGACCCTTGCATGAACCATCACCTAAAACTCAATGTTTAGGAAGTCTTGAACTCATTTAGGTACTAGGAATCTCCAATGAACCTAATACACCCTCAACCTAGACAAAGGAGGCCTAAAACATGGATATAAAAAATCATAAAGTTATGGGGTGCCACACATTTAGTACCATCATCACACTATCATTGTCGACATCACTCAATATCATTCCCAACCTAGCAAACCTATGGACTTCCTTTGCCAACTCCTTTTTTCCATCATCTTCAAGGTGATATACACTACCCATGGATACCCTACTATGCACATCAACTACCATATTTGCCTTACCTAAGTGATACTTCACACTCATGTCATAATCACTGAGAAGTTTTGACCACCTCAGTTGCCTTAGGTTAAGGTCCCTTTGATGAACAAATTTTGGAGACTCTTATGATCGGTGAATACATCAACATGAACCCTATACAAGTATTGTTGTTATATCATTAATCTAAATACCACAGCCGCTAACTCAAGGTCATGTGTGGTGCAATGACCTGGTTGGTCATTTTTGGCCTTATCTATAAATATTACTCTTTTACACTTTCATAAGTTGCTTTGGGCCTATTTTGAATGATTTGAATGGTGGGAACTGAAATCTTGAGTTTTAAAAGTTAAAATATGAGTTTTGGCCTTTTGGGAAACATAAGTTGTTGAAAAAGTGAGTTTTTGTACCATTCTGAGTTTTAAGTGTCGAATAGGAGATCCATTGATTCTATTTGCTCTAAAACATCGAAGCTGAACTATAAGAAGTTGTAAAATTGAATTTAGAGTCAAAATGAGTTTTTAGGTCCAAAGTCATATTTTTAGTCATTTTCAAAACAAAGTTTGATTTTGGTCAACATTTGGGGTTTAGAAGCTCGGATCAAAATTTCAAGAATTCCACTAGTCTCAAATGGTGAAACTAACAGTAGAAATAGTCTTGGAATAATTTTTGGAGTTGCCGATAATACAAGAAAAAAGACTTTTAATGATCATTTCTGAATGAAGGGAAATGAATCTAGTTGGTATAAATACACTTATAGTGACCAAATATTTTTTCAGTCGTTATAAATAAACTTATAATGATCAAATTTTTTTTTGATTGTTATAAATACACTTATAGTGATCAAATATTTTACTGATCATTATAAATATACTTATATTGACAATTTTTTTCCAGGTATTATAAATATACTTATAACAACAAATTTCTTTACGGTCATTAAAGACAAATTTTAATCCAACATTAATGAGGCGATAAATTTAATCATTAAAAAGCATAACATCCCATAATTAAAACATATTAGTTAGTATAAAAATATATTTTAATTACTATGAGTGCAAAGAGATCAGACCAAATCACGTTATAAGTATAGCAAGTGTCGTTTTGTTAATCATTTCATCATTCTGATATGAATTTTTCATGATTTATAATTTTGTATATTTCATAACTCTATCCATTATACATATTATAGTCAATTATATAAAATTTTGAAATATTATAAAGCATTTAGTTATCATCTTTTCAGCACAATTTTTGTTAACTTAAATATTTTCTAATATATTTTCTATATATGTTTTTATTTTGAGAGATAATTTATTCATCTTTACTTGACATTTTTAAAGATGCAAGATGAAGTACGTCAAAATAAAAAATTGTATAAAATAAAAAATTAAAAATAGAAGTAATAATATTAAATATGTAATTATGAGATTAATAAATGTAGAAAAGTTATATAAATTTGGTTGTAAGTAATTTCTAAAGAGGATAGATATTTCTCCACTTGCAAATTACTTCGATCAATAGATTTAAGGATCAGTATTCAGTAATAATATTTCTTCTAATAAAACAAAATATATTGGGTCAATTTTGTTTCATTATTGGTTGTTAAACTAACAGATATATACAAAGAAAAATCATTCAGTTGAGTTATAAAAGTATAAAGTAAAATTTTACAAATGGAAAAGTTAAAAGGCTTGACACGACATTAATCAACGACTAGTTAATTAAGAAATCATAATTTTTTTATTTTTAAAATTTAAGATGATATAATTAATTTGTATCTCATAATAATAATTAATGATATAGAATTATTTATATTAGATGAATACCATTAGTATAAAAAGTGAAACTAAAAGAAGTTTGGGGTGGGGGGTTATCCATGAAACAATGTGGAAAAAGTCAATAATTTAAGGTACAAAATACAAAACAAACTACTTGATGTCTATAACTAGAAAGCCCTACTTTATTTTTATTTATTGTGAGAATAGAACAAATTTTATATTTTATGATGGTTAATCTTTGATTCTGCGAAAAAGACAAAAGAAGATAATAGTTATTAAAGAGTGTTATTAATAATCTTACAAGAAGTTTTTATACTTTTTTTTGATAGATCATGCAGTTTGAAGAACTCATCCTCAGAGAAAGTGTAAAGAAGTATAAGCAACGAAAATTTTGAAGCACAGAAGAATGTATTTCATATTTCAGAAATTTTTTAAGGATATTCTAGTTTTTCTTCTACTAAGAGTTAAGAAAATATAATATCATACAATTTGTGTATCTATATTTTTATAACGTTACGCAATATCATTATTTATAGTTAACTATAGAATTTTATATGAATATAATCAATATTTATGTTTTCACATGTGTACGTAGTTGTATGCGTCTGTGTGTATATGCACTTTTGCTTATCTCATTTGTGATTATAATTAAGGTTTTAATAACTAGAACTGAAGGGAGCCTTAGAGTAATTATTTAAGTTGTTGCCATGTCACAAAACGATCACTGATTCAAAACTAGCCAACATCTTTTTGTAGAAATGCAAGTTAAGGCTAGGTACAATAGATCCTTGTGGTCGAGCCCTTCCCTGGAAATGCACCGAGCTTGCCCTTTTTTAATAATTAGAATATTAAATAGTGAAGGAAAAATCTTATTGCTGAAAAGAGGTATAGCAACCAAACTTTTATCATCGTTAAATCTTTTTTAACAATTGAACTTAATTCGAATGTTAACTTTTAATAGCAGAGCTTTTAACGACCAGTGACGATGAAATTTTTACCGGTTGTTATTTACTAATAAAGATCAAATTTATACTTTTAGCGACTAAATTTGCCCTCGCTAAAGACCTATTTTCTTGTACAATAAGGGTACTTTTGATATTTTGAGTTTTAAACTAGTTTATTTAACTTGCATAGATAAATATGTCATGGAGACCTAAAAATCTAATTATAATTATTCTATTGAGTATGGATTACCGTTTCCAGTACAGATACATATTTAGTTTATGAAATTCTGATTTCAAATGAGTTTCGAATGCCTATTCTGAGTTTTCAACATTGGCTGATTTCAGCTGGTGCAGTTTCTGGTGAAGCCATATTAGTACTCAGCGTTCGCGAAGGATCACTTGATCCTTATTCGCATTTGTTGACAAGGGCTCCGTGTTCATGGAACATTGTTACACCCTCACCCTCCGCGTTCTCGAGACCCCACATGTATTCGTGGAGAACATTTTACCTAAACAATATTAAAATCGAAGAATCACCATTTTAATCCATTTTCAAACTAATCAATCTTTTTAAGCAATGTTTGGAAGAGATTTTCAAAGATTTAATTAACCTGGATAAGTGTTTTTACCATTATTTAAGTCTTTTCCCAATGATTTTTATCTTAGTTTTGACTTAAATTTCATGATATTGGATGTCCAAAATTAAGGATTTTGATGTTTGATTTTGAAAATTTAAAGTGTGCTTTCTCCTTTAATTTGAACTTGATTTAGGTGGATCTTGTTAGACCCTATAGGTTAGAACCCATAAGTCCTTAATTGGTTCAATTTGGTAAAGTTTGGGACCAAATGTAGATTTTGTGCTAAGTTTAATCCTTAAGAATAAAAAGGTTGTGGGGTCATGTGTGTGTCCAATTTCTATTGGTCCATGTGTAGACTTGGTCTATCTATATATAGAACCTAGTGGGAATTATCTTCCACAAAAGAGAGGGAATTATACTTAGAAAAACTTTGGAGGAAAAAAACTGAGAGGGTCTCGGCCAAGTTCCAGGGAAAACCAAAAAAATTTTCTATTGCGTTTTCGGGTATTTGATGCTCCAAGCTCGTTATATTGGATCCCCTAAGTGATGTAGAGGCGTTAGTTGGTCAAGAAAACGCTTGGTTTGACGGCTAGGAAGATGTGGGTCTTGTAAGGAGCTTGAAAGGT
>JAOTQJ010104875.1:0-11354 GCA_025642045.1 Solanum sejunctum | reverse complement strand
AACCTATAGTTTTTCCAAACTATTTACTTCCGGTCAAACGAACACCATTCATGGATTCTAAAGTGTCAAAAGTTAAGGATGAAGTAAATTTAGCATAAGTGTGGCAATGAATGAACATAGATCCCATTTAGGCTTTTCATTGAGCGTTACAGACATTTGCACCCTCCAACAAAATACATTCTTTTAACATACTCAACCATTTCACACTTTTTACAACTTGCGGGCTCTACATACCAAAGAGTCAAAATATAAATGCATTTTCATAATAGTACCAAGGAGCGAACATAGGATGTATTTGGACCCAAATTGTGAAGGAGAAGGAATTTTTCAAACGTATGACATTGACTAAGCTTAACTAGTTCATGCCAAGACATAGGAAACTTTACGTACCTCAATTTCTTTCTCCAATTAATTCCAATGTGATACCAATCGAATT
This sequence comes from Solanum sejunctum, assembly GCA_025642045.1. Classification (NCBI taxonomy): domain Eukaryota; kingdom Viridiplantae; phylum Streptophyta; class Magnoliopsida; order Solanales; family Solanaceae; genus Solanum; species Solanum sejunctum. The sequence goes on along the minus strand of JAOTQJ010104875.1, from coordinate 10,918 downwards.
TATGCTTCCAGATGCTCAACGTCTACACAAATTACAATAACGCCAACGATTAACAACCATATCGGGTCTTAAATCCTAACTTTTTGTTCCAAAAATTTATAAACATTTTGGCAGCATCTCCTCTTAAAATACGCCACCCTGAGAATTCAACTTGGCTCAAATAATCAATCAACAACAACAACAACAGCCTACAACATCAATAATCCCTATCCAATGCCATTACAAATTCAAAAACACTACAAAATGCTATTATGGCATAACTTGGTAAAATAGGGTAGCACACATATAGGTATACATCTAGCACATTTAAGCCTTCCTATATACTACAAGAACTATAATACATCAGTACAACGCCCAACGTAAACCTATAACACTAAAATATAACATTACACTTCCCATAGGGCTCCAATTCGAGCGAACCCTCATGTATACATTCACATAGTTTTCCGGCACATCTGTCAACCCACAAGGACTATTTTCATGACAAATAAAGATAAACACATGACTATAAATCAATATATCTTCATATGCAAGCTTGTACCCATTCAACCCCAAATTCAAAATTCACAATTCAAGCTAACAATCACCCCTCTTTTCATGTTTTACCTTCATTTTAACGCACCCCTAACACGCCCACAAGCTTTAACTTACATAAATTAAGCTAGAAATTAGCATACCATTCAAGTCCCTTACTACATTCAAATCTTTATATCCATCGAATTAGGCACTTCCTTGACCAATTGACGCCACCACGCCACTTAGGAGACTCAATATACCAAGCTTGAAGTGTCAAATAATCGAAAGATCGAAAAAAAAATTTTTTTTTGCTCACTATAGCAAGCCGAGAGCTTGCTTTCCTTAGTTTCTCTCAATGTTTCTAAGTGTTGAGCTCTTGCACAAGAGAAGTATGTACACATATATATATAGGCACTCAAGTTCCACTCGGACCAATTAAAAAATGGCACACACATGGCCCCACTCAAAATTTTAAATCTTAAAGACCACCCTTAAAATTAAATTTACATTTGGTCCCAAAGTTTACCAAATTGAACCAATTAAGGACTTACGGGTTCAAACTTACGGGTTCTTACTTACGGGTTCTAATTGTTATGCGGGAAATGATAGATATTGATCCTATTTTTGCCATATGGTACTAAGGCTTAATTTTGAAGGAGACATGAGATTCTTTTTATTTATTCTATGTCAACCAGAAACCCCACTCTGGTTGTGATATGACACACAAAGTTCCCTTAGGATGAAACCCCAGCCAAGACGTGAAATGACACACAAAGTCCCATTAGACTAGAGAGCATAAATCAACTGACTTAATCCAGATAATTCAACACTAATATCTATTTAATGTCAACATGAAAAATAAGACCCATTTTAATATATATTCAAGAAATTCAAAAGATGAAAACCAATTCAACTTTAAATAAGGAATCCAAATCCAAATAACGATCGATCTACAAAATCTTTACTAACAAAATAACAATGTTGACATCAAGACATGTCCCATGACATACCATGAAAATCAAAAGAAAGACAAATGACAAAAATTTCACTTTTCAAATGATTAAAAGCTCACCTCAACACTGATTTCTTTCCATGAAGGATCTACTGCTGCTTGAAGTCTCCAGCCCCTATAATCTAGTATTTGAGGATGGTTAGTACAATGAGTACTTGTATGTAACCCAGAAAAAAGGACAAGCAATATTTATACTGGATGTAACCATAAAAGAAAGGCAAAAGTAGAAGTTCAATCCCAAAACATTTAGATATCGACCCTTTCAAAATCACTAATACTAAATAGGATAGTATTCACCGACATAAAGTGACCCATGAGCTATATTGGTCCAAGCTCCCTCTGATCGAGGGCTTTGATCTATTTATGTTGTATGAATTTAAAATTTAAGAATCTGACGAACCAAACTCTCCCAATGAAAAGACTTTAGAGGTTGCTTCGATTAGAACATACAACGACCACCCATATTTCAGTACAATGGCTTCCTATATGGCAAATGTAGTTTTAGGTGATGATTCATGAGGACCTTACACCTATTTGGTGGAACTATTTATTAGGAAATACTATTAACTGCTTTTAGATATAGTATTATTTATTGAACAATTATTTATTTATTTATTCAATTCAATAAAGTGTTACACTAAACAGATCAATTTATTATGTGTCCTCAAATTATATATAGATGGTTTAGTGTGTAGAGTTTGAGTTTATACACAAAAAGATCAAATCATCGGTTCTTATAAGTTAAAATTATAGTTCACAATCTAGATGAAAATTTGGACAAACCATCGGGAAGATTGTAGAATGATATTATATATAATTTATCTTGATTATGAGAACGGTATAGTTCTAACTTCTCATGCTAGTACATTTTGTATGTATTCAACGGGACCAAGTAGAGCTAGATGTTTTGGACTGACTGATATAAACATGTTCTCTAAACTATTAGATGTACTTATATTCTTAATCCTGATATAACAATTATGAGCTGTATATATTACTTCGCATTTTGATTTATTAAAAAGTGAGATTCTGAGATGGGTAAATATTACTGGTAAGTTGGATGATAATGATATTTATTGGTGAAATAATTAGTTAGTTGGTGGAATCCATGTCACAATATAGAGATTGAGGATACACCTTTAATGAGAAGCTTGTATGTTTTCATGTGCAAACCCAACTGGTAGATTTATGAATCTGGTGCATGAAATATGTTAAGTATTGATCTAAATAAAATTGATCATTAAATTAAATTCGACAGCAATTTAATTTATATATTAGTATCTATAGTCTTAACATGGGGAACTACATAAGTGTTTAATGGGGAATTTTGAAATATAATTAGAGGAGTACAATTACAAATTTTTAGTGGAATAATTTGTAATTTAGTATGATAAGAATAATTCATATTAAAAAGAATTTCCATAATAGGAAGCCTCAGTAATAAATTCTATGGTCCCTATATTGCCCATATTTAACTAAATCTCAAAATTCTATTTCTAATAAAAAAAGGTTTCTTTTATTTCAAGAAAAGGGGCTTTCCTTCTTAGTTTTGGATTTGGAAAGGTCCTCTATAAATATGGGTTGTCCTAACCTAGAAAATCCACAAGAAACCAAGAGAGAAAAGAATTAGTATTCTATACAATACTTACCCACCCAAGTATTGAGAGATTTCGGTTGTTGATTTGGGATCACTATAGAAGACCGTGGATCTTGATTCTGGTTTGGTTCAAGACATCTGCACACCCTGCAAGAGGTATTCATTGAATTAATTTTTTGTCTACTTTATGAATGATACATGTTTGTGATTATTATGTATTATTCATATAAGTTATAAGATCCTGGGAATGCTTCCGCTATGTACTATTTTCCAACACTATTGGTATGCCTCGAGTCTATATCCTGGATGGGCCAACATTCAATCATTTTTAATCCCAAGCGAACCACTTGGTCTGGCAACTTTACATAGCAGAAGATTCAAACAATAAGAGGTAGGCTAGAAATATGCACAAAGGCTATAATACTAAAGTTCTCAATACTGGTAAGTAAAACAAGTTATGTTGATTACAATTTTGAGAGAAATACTACAATATTGCCTCCCTCATCTTTGAAGCCTCTACTAATTTGACGAAGAGTGGCCACCGCAATAAGCCACGACTACCTCTACAAACAAAATGATAGAAACAAAAAAGGTACATAAAGTGCCTTTGACTACAAGGAGGTCTCACCAAAAGCAACTTAGGAAGCTAGATCTTCAATGATAAACTTGTTGAGGAGCAGGTCTATCACCTATTTCTCTATCATAAAATGATACAAGTTAAGAGGACATCAATACATGGAATGTACGAGTATAAAAAATGACCAACTCAGTTTAGAATTAAAATATGTGGTCAAATCTTTAACACAGTAAAAATCTCAGTGATAGGAGTGAATGCACTATGAATAAGGTGACTACTTAATGTAAAAATATAGGTACTCAAGTATATGAAAATAATGTAGTTTAACTTAGGGAATTTCATTAACTGACAACCATCACTATAAGCATCCTGATGATACAATATCTTGTCCACATTGCCAGGGCCATCTCATACTTTGCTAGGGTAGGGGATAAACTTTATTTATGGATCCATTTAACTTGGATATCTTAGTGGCATATAAGGAGTTGTATAATTATTAGTATGATCCTATCGTACACTAGGTACATAGTTTATGAGTTCAACTTGTTAATACTTTCATCGACATTAGTTCTCAAATACTCCTAAACTATTTTATTATGTGCTCATAATTTTATGAGTATAATTACTCAAAATTACTCCTTTAATCTCTTGGGACTTAGCCCAACTCCATCTTTTCTCAAATTGTCACTTCCTATAAGATAAATAGGTTTCAATGTAATGAATCATAAAATGACAGTTTCTTACTCAACTAGCTTTAGAATGCACAGTTTAAGAATGCTCAAACGATGCTCAAAATAAAGTAAAAACACCTATTTAACAATGAATGCTGAAATTATATCTCAAGGGACTTCTTCAAATTAACTCCCACTCTCGATTGTAAATTTTACATGAATCCTTTAGGTTCTAAAGGTAGTTATGTAATGTCTTGTCTTTACAACAAGTTTGACAAAAATGTAGTATCATGTAGTACTTCATTTTTAAAGAAATATCTTGTGCAAGTAATGTAAAAGCATTAACTCAAAACAATAGGCATATTCTAGAATGGACTTGAATTAGAATTTTTTAGAGCCTTACATACTTGGAAACTCAAAGGTTAGAATTAGACTTGAAGAACATACTTAATTCCCAGAAGCGTAGCCCTTTTTCTCCCCTCCAGTTCTTGTTCTCGATAGATCTAAGTGCTAATGAAGGGAAAGGGTGGTGGATACTGTTAAAGGGTTAAAAAGAACACTAAAAGGACAAGATTTGTTTTTTTAAAAATAGGATGGAAAGTACTAAACTACACCTTTCCTAAAACACTCGAGCTGTCATCACTTAACAAAGTGTCTCACAAATTAGATGCTAACGGATCCTTATTCCTTCAGTGATCACTTATGGACAAGTGTCTCACTTGATCACTTAACAGCTTTTCTAAGGAATCCCCAACCTATTTCAAATTAATGATCTCTTGGATCCTTGGGTATCTAATTTGTAAGACACCATTATGTGTCGTGATCACTTCTATAGGTTATAGATTAACTTCCATAGAAGATGGTTTTCTAGGGTAAGGTCTACAATCAAGCTTTATGGTCTGTATTCACTTTTATAGATAGTAAATAGGTCAAATTTAGAGGGTTGGCTTGAACCACTAGTCTATGGGTCCTAGAAGATTCTATGGCTCATACAGAGCCTTCAACTTCAAAATTTTATATGTGTAAAGGGAAATGACACCCCATCTACTGTCCATGAAATGATTTACGGGCTATAGATATGGTTTGTACATGCCTATCTAGTACAAAAATTAGATTCATTCCTTGGTCTTTATGAACTTGTCTGAGTTTAAATAATTAGGGGATGTTACCATATCTCACCCTTGAGATCATTCATTTTCAAACAAAGGCCAAACTAAAACATATACTCAAAGAGTGAATGAAACTCAACTCAAGAACTCAAACAATCAATTATTCAAAATTGCTAATTACTCAAACTCAAGACCCATCGACTCAAAGATAGGGATGAGAAATTTTACCTTCAACCTCATTATTGGAAGACATGAATAGATAGGGCTACCTAGCCTTCATATCCTCCTTAGATTCCCATGTAGCTTCCTTAGTAGACTGACTTCTCCATAAAACTTTAATCAAAGCAATCTTGTTGGCCTCAATTTGTTGACTTGGCAGTCAAGGATATATACTGAAATCTCCTGGTAAGACAAGATATATTTAACTCCAATGGTTTCAATAGGCACGACTAACAAAGGAACTCTTAGCCACATCTTGAGAAATGAAATGTGAAATACTGGATGGATTACAGCCATTTCTAGTGTTAATTCTAACTCATAAGTAATGATACCAATTCTCCTAATGATATGATAAAGGCTGATATCTTGGGGACTAAGCTTTTCCTTGTTTCCAAACCTCCTAAAGCCTTTCATTGGTGAAACTTTTAGGTATACCTAACTATCAACCTCAAATTCTATGTCCCTCTTCTAACATATATGTAAGATTATAACGGCTTTGGGTGGTCTTAAACCATCCTAGAATAACTTTGCCCTTTTTCAGACCTTGGTGAACTAATCAATCCTTGTCCATATCTCTTTACCAATCTTGAACCAACAAATAGGTGTCCTATATCTCCTCCCATAAATAGCCTCATATAAAGCCATTTGTATAATAGCATGAAAGCAGTTGTTGTAGGAAAGCTCAAAGAGTCAAAAATAATTATCACAATTTCCATTGATGTCCAAAACACATGACTTAATATGTCCTTAAAGTTTTAGATAGTATGCTCTGCATATCCATTTGTCAATGGGTGAAAGGTCACTATAAGTTTCACCTTTGAGCCAAGCTCTTTCTAGAAGGACTTGTAAAACTTCCATGTGAACTGGGATCATCTATCGAAGATGATGAATAGTGGTACCTTATGTAATCTGACAATTTCCTAAATGTATAATTTGGCATAGTTGTTGGTAGTATCAGTCATCTTGATTGGTAATAGGTGAACTAACTTGGTCATTTTTCTACTATCACCCGATGGAATCATATGATCTGCGAGACTATGATGTCCCCATTATAAAATCCAAATTGATCATTGCCTACTTCCACTTTGGAATGTTTATATTTTGACCCACACCATAGGGCTTTTGATGTTCCATGATAACCTATTGTCAATTGATGCACTTCAACATATACTCTACAATGTCTCTCTTCAAGCCATTCCACCAATAAGTCTCTCGCAAATCACTTGACATCTTTGGTGAACCATAACAAATATAGTATTTGGTTCTATGGGGATCAAAATGAATCCTATCCCATAGGCTGTCAATAGTTCGGACACATAACCTGCCTTGGTACCTCTGTACCCCATCTCTCCCTTTGTAAAGACTAATACTTTTTGCTTCTAGACATCTTTTTTAAATTAGAGAAGAATGGTATCTTGATCCTACTTTTCCTTTTCTTCTACTGCTAATGAGGACTCGACTCCATTCTAAATTGTTATACCTTCCTCATTTGTATCAACTAGTTGTATCCTTAAACAAGCAAGTTTGTGAACTTCTTTGGCTAACTCCTTCTTATCTTCCTAAATATGTGTTGTGCTTTCCATAGATAGACTGCTAAGAGCATCAATAATAATATTATCTTTACTTAGATGATAGATAATGCACATGTCATAGCCCTTGAGCAATTCCACAAATCTTCTCTATCTCAAGTTCAACTCTTTCTAACCGAATACATACAACAAGCTTCTATGATCTGTGAATATGTCAACTTGTTTGCCATAAAGATGGTGCCTCCAAATCTTGAGTGCGAACAACATCAAAAATAACTCAAGGTCATGAGTGGGGTAATTCTTCTCATGTGTCTTGAACTATTTGGAGGTATATGTTATCACTCTTGCCTCTTTACATCGTAACAACCAAGCCTAACTCTAGATGCATCACAATAAACAACATTGTCGGTTCCCTCAGGTTTGGATAACACTGGAGCAGTGGTCAGTCTAGTCTTCAATTCTAAAAACTCTTCTCGTATGCCTATGATCATTGAAATTTTACCTTCTTTTGGATCAACCTAGTAAGTGGAGATGATCTAGATGAAATTTCCTCTACAAAATGCCTTTAATATCCTACTAGCCCCAAGAAAATCCTTGTCTACATTAGAGAAGTGGGTCTTGGCCAGTTCTTCGCTGCATCAATCTTTAGAGAGTCAACTAGTATACCCTCTTCAAACATAGTGTAGCCTAGAAATGCTATAGATGCCAATCATAACTCATAACTTTAAAAAGTTAGCAAATAATATCTGATCCTTGTAGGCCTTGAGGACACTTCTATGATGGTTAGCATGCTTTTCCTTATTTTAAGACTATATAAGGATTTTGATCTATGAACACTATAATGAACCTATCTAGATATTGCCTCAACACTTGGTTCATAAGGTCCACGAAGGCTATAGAAGAGTTACTCAATCCAAATGATGTAACATGGAAATCATAATGTCCATAGGAGGTTTTGAAGACTGTATTTGGATGTCACTTTCTCTAACTTTCAATTGATTTGAGGTCTATCTTAGAAAAACAAGTAACACCCTAAAGGTGATTGAACAGATCACTAATTTTAGTAAGGGTATACTTATTATTGATGGTATCCATGTTTAGTTGGTGGTAGTCAATGCCCATCCTAAGGAAAACATTGTTCTTTTGCATATAGAACTAGAGCACCCCAACATAAGCTATTAGGTCTAACGATACCTTTATATAGAAGATCTTTCAACTAATCTTTGAAATCATTTGGCTCGCTAGGGCCATTCTATTGGGTAGGAATGATATAGACTGAGAGTCTGCAAGGACACCTATCCCAAAGTCTATCTCCCTATCCAAAGGGACTCTAGGTAGATCATTAGGAAAAATTGCAAGAAACTCATTTACGATCGGGACTAACTAGAGAATTACTGCCTCAACACTGGCATCTTTGACTCTAACTATACAGTAGATGGACCCCTTGAAAATTAATTTCTAAGACCTAAGATATGAAATTAAATAACCCTTAGGCACAGTTGGACTACCCCTCCACTCTAAGACTGGCTCACCTAGAAATTAAAACTTGACAACTCTGGTTCTATAGTCTATGAATGTATAACAAGCATGAAGCTAGTCCATACTAAGAATGATGTTAAAATCTACAATATCTAACTCAACTTGATCATCAACTAAAGTGTCTTTATGGTAGGTTGACATCGGACAATCACTATAGACTCGTTGATCTAGAATAGATTCATTGACTAGAGTGGAAATACAAAAAGCCTCGACAAGAGACATAGGACTAATTTTAAACTTCATACTTATTTGGGGAGTTATGACAGATAGAGTAGTATCTAGGTCTAGTAATGCAAAAACATTATGTGTAAAGACTTTGAGCATATCAATAACAATATTGGGCGAGTTCTCCTGATCCTGATGTCTGGCCATAGCATACAGACAATTTGTGGCCTTGTCTATTCCTAAGGTAGTACCCTGAGAAGCCATTTTACCTTATGGAGGTGATGTAGATGACTGTGCCTTATTGCCTCTAACTTTGTGTCATCATTGGGCAATCCTTTGGAAAGTTCACTTTCTACCTAGACTTATAGCAACCATTAGTGCGAATGAGGCACTCTCAGGTATAGGACCTACCATAATTTCCATATGAGGGATGTCTACAGAGCCCTTGAGCTATCCTCTCTTGTGATTGAAATGTCACGTCCCAAAGTCCCATAGGGCGGACCGACACCCATTGCCGATAAGGCACAGGAGAACCAACCTGTAATTATATGCATTCTATATAAATTATAAGGGGTTTCTACATTTGACATGCCTTTAAGTAGATAAACAGTGATAACAAGCCAAAAGGAAATGCATATGACTAGGCCATTGGGGCCACCAGTCTAAAGTGCGAGACATAACTTTACTGTGCTTTACATAGTCTACAAAGTCTCTAAATAAAGAAAAATATCTAACAAGGGTTGGGACAGGTCTCGGCTCAACAAACTGTACAATAAAAACATGTAAGCTCTAGACATATGCAAAGCCCCGAAGAAACCTAGAGCTTGATGACAGCAGCTGAATTTCCTGTACTCCTACTGGGGAGGTCTACTAGCAACTATACCTGCAGCATGAAATTTAGGTCCCCCGTAAGAGGCGTCAGTATGGGATAATGTATTGAGTATGTAAGACAGGATATACTATATATAAAGTAACAACTGAAATGAAACCATGCATCTGTGGAAGATTAGGGACCACACTTAGTTAGGCTATGGAATCATGCACTTTATGTCCACTGTATTACTTTACCTTTACTGTAAAATTTGTAGAGTAAAATTTGTGCACAACTATAATATAATGACTAACTAATTAGTGGTAAACTGTATTGGGATCGTTCCTATGCTAGGTTCGTTCTGAACCGCCTCGGGCTCCCCTCATAGTACTATATTGGGGTCGTCCCTATGCTAGGTTCTTCTTGAACACCCTCAAGCTCCACCCATCAAACTATATACTGTATCTTTCAATTACCTTTGAGATGATTCTTTTGGTGCCATAATATTGGAGTTGTAGGACTATATATGGAACATATGACATGTGGATAATCACACAGTACAACATGCCAATGAAAAGAGTATATTACGTAAATAATAAAATGTATATGAATTGGAACAACTTGTGAACTTTATTCTATTACAATGACTCATGTAACTTGGTATCAAAACATTTATGCAGTTTTGAAGGTGTTAGGACCCGTAACTTAACTTAAACCTCGAAAGTCCTTAATTGGCTGGATTTAATAAAGTTTTGGGACCGAATGCAACATTTCTTCTAAGTTTGGTCCTTAATTATAATTTGAGGTGGGGTCAAGTTTATATGGACTCCTTTGATTGTTCCAAGTGGTATACTTGTGTCTGTATATACAAGCATATCTTGTACAAGATCAACAAGTTTACACTTACAAAAAATTGAGAAAACAATTAAAGCCATAGCTGTAGCTCTCGAGTTGCTACAGTAAATGCAAAAACAATTTGATTTTTTCATATTTTCGATTATTTGATGCTTCAAGCTCAATATATTGAAGCCCATAAGTATCGTGGTGGCGTTGGTTGGTCAAGAAAATGCGTAGTTTAGCGACTACGAAGGTTTTAGGTGTAGTGAAGGATTGCAAGGTATGTTAATTTTTATCTTTGTTTATGTTAATTAAAGGTTGTGAAGGTGTTAGGAA
>JAOTQJ010104864.1:0-11356 GCA_025642045.1 Solanum sejunctum | reverse complement strand
AATAACGCCAACAATCAATATCCGTATCGAACCTTAATCTCTAACTTTTCGTTCTAAATTTACAAAAATTTTGGCAGCATTTCCCCTTAAAATACAGTGCCTCGAGAATTCAACTTGGCTCAAATAATCAGTCAACAGCAACAACAGCAGCCCATAACATCGATAAACCTTTTCAAATACCATTATGACATCAAAACGCCACAAAAACGCTATTATGACGTAATAACAAAATAGGGAAGCAATGAATCAAAATCATATCTATCATATTCAAGCCTTCCAATATTCTCCAAAAACCACAATACATCACCCCAACGCCCAATGGAAACCCCTAACGCTAAAACGTAACATTATAACCTCGACAGACCTCCAATTTAAGTTAACGTTCATATAATTATTTGAATCTTTTTTTAACACTTCTTTTACCCCATAAAGACTATTTCCATAACAAATAAACACAAATACATGACAACAATCCAATATACAACCATATGCAAATTTATTCCCAATTCGACCACAAATCCAAAATTCGTTATTCCATTAGCAAGCAATCCTATTTTCGCGTTTCACCTTCTTTTTAACACCTTCCTAACACCTTCACAACCTTTAATTAGCATAAATAAAGATAAAAATTAACATACCTTGTAATCCTTTACTACACCCAAATCTTTCGTAACTGGCAAACTATGCATTTTCTTGACCAACCAACGCTACCACGCTACTTAAGGGCTTCAATATACCGAGTTCGAAGCATCAAATAATCAAAAACATAAAAAAAATGATTTTTTTTGGAAAGTTACTGTAGCAACCCGAGGCTACTACACTTGTTCAACAATCTTTTTGTTTTGCTAAGTATAGGATGTTGATCTTGTACAAGATATATATGGCCATATATATAGGCAACACATATACCACTTGGACCAATCAAAGGAGTTCATATACATTTGACCCCACATCAAATTATAATTAAGGACCAAACTTAGAAGAAATGTTGCATTCGGTCCCAAACTTTATTAAATCGAACCAATTAAGGACTTTTGGGGTTTAAATTACGTTACGGATCCTAACAAAGAAGCTGAGTGACTGAAAAATCTTTTAACAGATGTGCCATTATGTGGAAGGTGAGCTTCACCTGTCTCTTTTCATTGTAATTCACAGCCAGCAATTGGAATTGCTAAAAAATATTGTATACAATGAAAAAAAGAGACATATTTGCATTAGACATAGTGCAATTAAACAGTTGTTAAAACTGTGTGTTATTTCTTTGGAATATACAAAGTTTGAAAGAAATTTGGTGGATCCTTTGACCAAGGGTTTGACAAGAAAATTGACCCTTGAAACGTCGAGAGGGATGGGGCTAAAGCCCACTGATTGATGTAATGTGGTGGACCTATTAGGCCTCAATATACACCATATTTTCTATCCCTAAGGCGTGAGGCAGTCTTTTATCAGTTTGAATTTATTTTGCACTTAATGATTCTATAGCCTTAACGTGGTCTATTTGAGATAGACTTGATGAAATCACCTACGTGAGTGTAAATGTGTGATAGCCTTTAAGGAAAGACTTGAGTCGACTTTCTAGAGCATTCATAAGAGCGAAGGTGTGTGTGCATGACCATAAAGGTACTTTGTTTGTATCGCAGAGGTTGCTTAAAAAATTAAGGATATGGTATGTGTTGTGGGGGTCTCAATTTTTATCCATTCAGTTCAAGAGCATTTCACTTTTTGCATATCAGTTGTTGCCTCATTTCACTACGTGTTAATTCAAATTGAAAGATATTAACACTTATGTAAATGTTCCTTCCTTTTCCCCAAAATTTTGTTCTTACTTTCTATCTTTGCATTAGTGGGGGATTGTTTAATTAATATTATATAAATTAATTCTATATATATTAATTAGTTGGTGTAATGCAAAGTATAAAGAATATAAAATCAAGTACGTTACAAAGGGAAAAGTATTTTCGTTCAAAAATAAAAGAAATGAAGAAGTGTTTCAATGGATATGATAAAATGGTTCTTTAATACCATTTATATTCACTTTACATTTCTCTTTTCAGTTCCTCTCCTTTACAATTCCTCTCCGTCAAAATTCTATATAAAGTGTGTGTTTGATGAACATACTATACACCAACAACAAAAAAAATCCTTCTTTCTTTTTATTGAATATGTTTTGTGCAATTGGTTTTTGAGCAACCTCCAACTCTTGCCACGACACAGTATTTGTAATAAGTTATTTAATTCTAGTCTAATATCAATATTGTAGTATTTTTCTAACAAATACGTCCCTTATCAATAATTAAATTTTTATCTATATATGTGTCTCTTAATTCTATTATAACTAGTCTTGTTGTACGCGCTTTGCGCGTGTACCACGTTTGATAACAAATATTATAGAGAAAAATTAAATTTGATTATAATTTATAAAAAGGTAAATACTATACTAATTTTGATAAATTATTTATTTATGAAAGTCCTATATAGGGAGGGATTCTATCACTGATTAGAACCCAGGGTAAATTAGAATTTTCTTTAGCGGGCCATAGGGTATTTTCTTGATTCAATTAAGAAAGAAATAGAAATCTATCAAATAAGGAAGATTTAAGAGTCTTTTCATGGCTAGAAGTCCTTATTAATTTTATCACTTCATTTCATATATTCTTAAAATCAATATTATAAATATAACTAAATAATAATTTAAAGAAAAAATGGTGAAAAGACGATTTTATCTAAAGAAGAGATTTTTAATGAAGGACAAAAAGTTTAAGCTAAAGCTCTTCATGCTTTTAATATAGTATAGATTACTGGTAAAGGCAAAATGTTTTAAAAAATAATTGATCTCTCTTGATTATCTAAATTGATAATTATTTGTGATATGCACGACAACTAAAATGAGACGTAGGGAGTATAAATCTACTATTATTAGAAATTCCTCTATCACCTATACTATTCCCCTATGTTCTTTTATAATTATCATAATTTTTTTTAAAGTCTAACAACATGAATTTTAACTAACCTTTTAAGATGGCCTTTTTCACCATATTGATATGGGGGAAAATTATTATTTACTTTTCGTATAGTTATTTTTGAATATCAAAAATATAAAAAAAAAATAATAATTATAAATATAATATCATATGAGGTTGATTTGGTTTAGGGTTAACTTTCTAAAGTTAAAAATCAAACCTGCCCAAGTATAGTTAATTATTTTCAATACAAAATCTAGATTAACCAAACTACTAGTCTATTTGTTTTCTCGATTTGCGTTTTGATGTAATTTTTGGTTTAATTTTGTGTACTCCTATTTTAAACTTTGGGTGTACACAAATAGACGCTTAAACTTGTATAAAGTTGAACAAGTAGACACATTAGTTCTATGTGACATTATATATATAGGACACCACGTATGACACAAATTGTCATGTAGGATGTAATGTATACATTATGTGTTTATTTTTTTTAAAATTTTAAACAAATTAAAATATTTGTATATACATTTAAAATTAAAAGATATAATATAATAAAATTTAAAAACTTATCTATGTAATAATCACGTAAAAATGAACTAAGATAGCATATAGAGCAATCAGTTATTTTGGGATATTAGCCAAAATTTTGAGTTATTTGATTATCTATTAATGTTGATAGTAACTTCTCACTAAAGACAACTGAATTATTGAAAAAGTGAGTTTGAAGCTCACCAACTCATTAATGGATCTAGAAAAAAGATTAAGGAGAAAAAGAATTTTATTATTGTGTGTTGAAAAAAAAAACTCGGTCACATGATCCAAGCTTTATAGGTAGCAGGATCATACAAGAAACAACTTTAACTAACTGATCTTGCCTGCATATGGTTGCACATGGCCAGCTCATCATCACTTAAGCTACTAAGAACTAGTATTAAATAAAGATTAGAGAATGAATTAATCAACTAATTTTGTTGTTCAATAGAATAATAGCCATATATCTGATATCAAACACCCTCTCTCAAGCTGAAGGGTGCAAAACATTGAGCACACCAAGCTTGCCTAACTGATGAGAATGTTGAGTGTGACTTAATCCCTTGGTCAGTAGGCCTACAATCTGCTGTTGAGTATAAACATGGATAGATTCAACCATTCTTGCCTTAATTTGTTCCTTATAAAGTGACAATTTATCTTAATGTGTTTAGTTCGTTCATAGAAAACAGGATTGGTTGGTAATTATAATAGCTGATTTACTGTCACTTAATAAGGTAACTAGCGTCTGGATGGATACACCAATCTTAGTGAACAATCCTAGAAGCCAAGTGACTTTAGAGACAATTGAGGCTATGCTCCTGTACTAGCTTCTGCTGAGCTCTTGAAGTCAGTTTGTTGCTTCTTGAATTTTTATTACACTAGTGACTCACTAAATTTGACAATATATCCGGTGATAGATATCTTAGTGTTGGGACAAGCCACCCAATCTGAGTCAGACCAATAGGTTAGTGTGGAGGTAGGCTCAGCATGTAACCAAACCCCTTGTTCTATGGTGCCTTTTAGATATCTTACCACTCTAATAACAGCTACCCAATGTGACTTCTTGGGTGTTTGCATAAATTAACTAAGAGTCTATACTATATAATTTGATGTTTGGTCTAGTGATGGTAACATATAGAAGCTTCCTAATCAACCACTAGTAGGGAGCAACATCATGTAAAACTGTATCGTTTATGTGGGCAGTTAACAAATCATGTTCTATTAAAGTAAGTCTCAAGTTTGATTCCAGTGGGATAGGTGTAGGCTTTGCACCAGTGAGGCCTGCATCTGCTATGCTCTCTAAAACATACTTTTTTTTGACTCAAAACAATACCTTTTGATGATCTTAACACTTCCATTCCCAAGAATTACTTGAGCTCTCCTAAATCGTTCAATTTGAATTGTTGATGGAGAGTATCCTTAGCTTCAATGTTCGATTATGTATTACTTCCTATAATTAGTAATCATGTACATACACCAGTGTAATCACTATATATGGACCTTTCTTTAGAGTGAAAAGTGAGTAATCATGTGCACTCTGTTGAAGCAAACATCTATTATGGCAACAATTAGTTTTAATTTTGATTGTCTAGAGGCGTGCTACATACAATGACTTGAATAATTTGCATACTTTGGTCTCCCATGGCCTTATAAATGCCTCAGGTACTTCCATGTTTACCTCATCATCTAAATCACCTTGGAGAAATGCATTGTATACATCTATTTGCTGTAGATTCCATCTTTTGATACAATCAAAGCAATGCCACACCAAACTGTTACTATCTTAGCAAAAAGAGAGAAGGTATCATGATAGTATAACCCTTTTGACTGACTATATCCTTTGCTATAAGCTTGGCCTTAAGTATCTTCACCTTGATCATTGGCCTTCTACTTCACTTTGTATACCTATTTGAAATCAACAATGTTCACTCCTTGTAGTCGACCAATGCAAGTTTTGCTGTCTTCAAGAGTTTAAATTTTCTCCTTCATAGCTTGAATCCATCTTTCATCCTTAACTTCTTGTCTAAAATGTTTAGTTCTTCTTCATCAGAAAATCTACTCAAATAGCTCTTGTAACAAGGAGATATATTATCATAACAGAGGTAATTGGCCAAAGGATGTCTAGTACTACTTTGCTTCCTGATTTTGGTGTTGTAGAGGTAATTAGCCAATGGATGTCTAGTACTACTTTGCTTCCTGATTTTGGTGTTGTACTCTTTCATCCAGATAGGCTCCTTGATGTTTCTTGATGTTCTTCTAATAGGAAGGTTTGTAGGCAGTACAAGAGCCACTTCTTGACTATTCTCAGGGATATCATCAGTACCCTCTTTATTATCTTCACTATTGGCATCATTTTCTGTATTATTTGGATTAAAACTGTCAATATCTTTATTATACACCTCAAGCTGGTCAAATATAGTCAAAGGTGAGCCAAAAGAATTGATAGATATGTTTATTTGTGATTCTTTTTTAGCAAAAGGAAATATATTTTCATGAAAAACTACATCTCTACTCACTAAAACCTTATTTGATTTGATGTCTAGTACTATGTATCCTTTCTGTAGATCAGAGTAACCTAACAAAATAGCAAGAACAATTCTTTTTCAAATTTATCACTTCTTGGTAACATTAATGCATAGCAAAGAAATCCCATGACCATTATATGAGAAAGAGTAGGTTGTTGGAGTAGAGCAACTCATAAGGACTCTTGTATCCAATAACTATTGAAGGCAACATGTTCATTAAATATATTACTGTTTTAACACATTAACTCCAATATCTAATGGTCAAATGTGATTGGGATCTGATAGCTCTGGCTATATTGGAAATGTACCTATGGTTCCTCTCCAGTACACTATTTTATTGTGGTGTGTGAGGACAACTACTTTGCTCCAATATGCCTAGATACCTTGTGTTAGTGTGTTGATCTCCCTATGCACTTGATGACATTTTTCCTTCAAGTCTACCCAAATCGAGAAACACTGCTTGAATAGACAATGCCACGGAGAAGCTCCTCACTCGTAGTATTCATCAATCATGATAGCACAATCACATTACATGTCTCCCATTGTTCATGTAAATCATCCCTGTATAGACCTCTAGTACAAGCTCCTATTAAAAATTCATATTTCCTCTTTCCCTGCTCTATATTCCATAATTTTTTGAACCAATCAGCTTTATGGGAACCAACATAGCCCCTGAAGTATCTGATAAACCAATATACATGGGATTATTTTAGTGAATCTTAACTGGTGCCATCTCTATGATTGTACCAGCAAATCAATTAGCCAGCAATCACCTAAGCTCACTTGTGATTCTTCTTTCAATTGGCCAGAATCAGACACTCTGATATCATGAAAAGTGAGCTTGAAGCTCACCAACCCATTAATGGATCTGGATAAAAGGATGAAGGAAAAAAGAAATTTTTTATTGTGTGTTAAAAAAAATTAGACAGGATCCAAGCTTTATAGGCAGCAGGATCATACAAGCAACAACTCTAACTAACTAAATGATCTTGTCTGCATATGGTTGCATATGGCAAATTCAACATCACTTAGGCTACTAATATCTATTAATTAACTAATGAGGAGAGAATTAATCAATCAACTAATTATGTTGCTCAATGGAACAGTAGTCATATATCTAATATTGAACAATTAACCATCAAGTTAATGCAAAAATATATTCCCTTGCCAACTGGATACACTCTTTATTCCACACTTTCAAAAGTGACGTCTTTTTTATTTGACACCTGTATATAACTCACTCTCAAGCTCCGTTTAGAAATAGAATATCAAATTATTATTTAAAGTCACATTAATTTAAAAGTTAGAAGTTAAATTTTTATTTTTATATGCAATTTGAATGACTTATATTGTATTTTGTTTACAGGTATGAAAATTTGATAATTATAAAAATTATGAATCTTTTTAATTATTATATAATATGTGATTAGAAAACTTTTAAATATACAAATTCTTATAAAATATTTATTAATAAACTTACTCTTATTTAGCTGGTTATTCATTAATATAATTCTACAGAGTATGAATAGTTTCTTCACTTTGATCATGGGTTTTTTCTTATAAAATTTAAAATGGAAGTCTTTTTTTTTTGGTGTATAAAATATAAACTCATTGGGCCAAGTTCTACTATTTTTCAAAAAATTGAAAATCACAATTTGAAAGTTCAAATCATAATCTTAAATCGCATGTTCAGACCATGATTTCAAATCATAATTTTATATGAATGTCTACATACCTAATGAATGAATCATACATTCACCATCCTGACTTATTTGAAGATGTTTGATCATATATGAAATTTATGAAGAAAAAACTTTAACAATTTATACTTTAAAATAAGCCATAACTTTTTCTATGTTTTTAAATAATTTCATTAAAAATAAAATAAAATTTTAAATTATTATTAAATATTAAAAGATTACAATGAGTTAAATAATATCACATAACATAACATCAAAGGAGTAATATATTGGGAAAGTTTAAGTCATTCCCCTTTGAAGTAAACTATTTATATCCATATATCCCCTTATATTTATGCTCTCCTAATTACTTACAATTAATGACCTTTCTAATTTGTCTATTATTAATTAATTCCCCTCCTAATTTGCCTATCATTGAATTGGTGCATTGATGTCATGCTAACGTCAACACCTACTTTGTATGATACCAATAGGGTAACAATATATTGATAGAGTATGATAGATGACTAAACTTGGTCCTATATAATACTGATATGGTATCAATATAATGACAAAGTATCATACAAAATATATTTTCTACTAATTTAGAATTTAATAAATAAGTTGGTGACTTTAATAATCTTCACTTAATTATTTTATTTCTTAAAAGATCCCAAAATTGTATGACACCGATAGGGTATCAATATACTGATAGTGTATCACAAAGAATATATTTGATACTAATTTAGAGTTTAATAAATAAGTTTGTGATTTTAATAATTTTCTCTTATTTGTTTTACTTTTTTAAAAAAGGGCCCAAGATTATATGACATTGATAGGGTATTAACATACCGATGGAGTATCATAAAGAATTAAATTTAGTCGTATATGATACTGTTATGGTATCAATATACACATGGAGTATCATAAGAATGTATTTTCTACTAATTTAGAGGTTAACAAATAAGTTTGTGCCCTTAAGAATTTCCCTTTAATTATTTTATTTCTTTAAAAAAGAGCTCAAAATTATATAAATCGATAGGGTATAAATATGTAGATGGAGTATCATAGAAAATTAAGCTCTGTCCTATATAATACTAATACGGTATCAATATACCGACGGAGTATCACAAAGAATAAATTGTCTACTAATTTAGAGTTTAATAATTTTCTTTCTACTATCTCTTATTTTTTTTTTAAAAGAGCTCAATTTGATATATACTGATAAGATATCAATATATCGACAGAGTATCTTATAAGATTAAGCTCATCCTATACAATACAGGTATGGTATCAATATACCATCAGGGTATCATGGAGATTAATTTATAACAGCTATGATGATATTATGCTGAAATTGTTGACATCATGGGCAAAATAGAAAAAAGAAAAAGTGAGATAAGAGGGTAAATAGTTGGAAAAAGTACACAAAATATACCTAAGTTGAAATTATTTACCATTAGTAGACCTAATCCAAACTATTTACCCTTAATGAACCCATGACCTAAATTATTTACCTTTCTATCCACTTATCCTTTTTTATTTTACGCGTCGGCATTATGCTGACATCAGCATAAATACTATGAAATTTACTCTGGCGGTATATATATACCATAGTGATATCATATATAATGAGTCCAATCCTTTGTGATACTTTGGTTGTATATTGATACCCAATTGGTATATAGAATTATATCATTTTAAGAAATATATGAGAAACAAATAAAAAATTATTAAATTCTAAATTAGTAGAAAATATATTCGTTATGATACTCCATTGGTATATGTACACCATATTGGTATCGTATAGGACTAAAAAATTACCAAAGTTACAAAATTATTTATTCAACTCTAACTTAGTAGAAAATATATTCTTGTTAAAAATACTCCATCTGTACATTGATATCCTATCGGTATCATGGAATTTGAGCTCTTTTTTAATAAATAAAATAATTAAGAGAAAATTATTGAAATTACAAACTTATTTATTAAATTCTAAATGAGTAGAAAATAAATTCTTTGTGATACTCTATCGGTATGTTGATACCATATCGGTATTATATGGGATTGAGTTTGATTATCTGTGATACCTTGTTGGTATATGTATATCCTATTAGTATATCATACAAGCAGGTGCCGACATCAACATGATGTCAGTATGCAAATTTTAATATTAAGGGGGATAAACTTTAATAGTATGGGGGTATAAAACGTAAATGGGTATATGAATGTAAATAGTTTGCTTTAAAGGTGTCACGCCCCAGGAAGGGACCCAAGATGTGGCCGACACCTAGAGACTATTGCTAGTCCCCAAGCGAACCACTTGGCCTCATCACATTCATTAATTCATATATTTTACTAATCAGTGGAAGACAAGGAAAAGTAAATGGGCACAACTTATCATCTAGTCCCAAAATAATAATAATGTAATAGAAGGTTAGTAGAAAGAACTAGCTCACAATCTTAACAATCAACATTCGACTCTACTATATGAAGCCTCTATCACTATCAAGTGGTGCCAAAGATAGACCCATGGCTACCTTAATCAAAATAAAGCTAAGCAAGCTTAACTCTAAAGCAAGATGAAAATAAAAGTAATAAATCCTCTCAAGTAGGAGAGACTCACCAATCAATTGAAAGTCCAAGATCCTCAATGATGCGCCTATTGATGATCTCTAATTCTTGTATCTGCATCATAAAATAATGCAGCGCCGAATAGCGTCAGTACGTGGAATGTATGGTATGTAAAATAGCTGAATGAAACCAAAACAGGTAGAATAATATGAAACATCAATCAATATCAAGGATAATAAGAATCAACATGTCAAATTTCTGTCTAAAATAAGAATAAAAGTAGACAAGTGACCCTTCAACCTATCAAATCTTATCAATCAAATCAAACTTATCTCAGAGGGACTCATCTCAACTCATCTTATCTCAATTCAGAGTACTCATTTTGGGAATTTTCTAGGAGTTTCTATTATCCGATAACAATTACATATGAGCAGTGATTGTACAACTATCTCGCTGATGTTATCACAATGGTTTTGTA
This sequence comes from Solanum sejunctum, assembly GCA_025642045.1. Taxonomy (NCBI): domain Eukaryota; kingdom Viridiplantae; phylum Streptophyta; class Magnoliopsida; order Solanales; family Solanaceae; genus Solanum; species Solanum sejunctum. The sequence goes on along the minus strand of JAOTQJ010104864.1, from coordinate 606 downwards.
CTTTCCATGTAGAGAATGAATAGAAACCATAATGGACAACACCAAATGGAGATATTAATCTATAAGTCCTCTATTGATTTCAGGGACTTCTAATCAGAGGGACGCTCAACATAATGTATGTGATGGTCCTAATCCCACCTACGCTTGGCTACGTAGTTTGACGTTTGTGAGTTAGATTAACTCTTACTCTTTTAGTGGTAGATACTCCTCCCATGACTCAATGGTCATAAGAAAATCCATCTAATCAAACTATCTCAATCATATTATCTCTATCAGCCTTGTGGAGGCACTATCTTTCAATCAATCTTATAGAGATTCTAATCATCTCATCAATAAACTATCATTAGCTCAAGGATTAGAACAATCATTAGGGAACAATCAAATAGACAATTCATCAGAGTTCATTTGAGAAGACTCATGGGACTATCAAGTTCTATCAATTCATCATCATTCTCATATCTCAATCACAATCATAATCGACATTCTCAGTTAAGGCTCTAGACTCAATCTATATCTTTATTCATGCATTCTTTCAAAAGTTAACATATAGGGTTTATGCAATATCTCATGAAAAGTATTCAATTCAAGAAAACAAGTTTATGATGA
>JAOTQJ010104853.1:0-11357 GCA_025642045.1 Solanum sejunctum | reverse complement strand
CTTTAGAAGCCAATGAATACATCTTGGCATCTCAATCACATAAGAAAACAATACACGGGTAGCAAGCGGGTGTTTATGAACTCAAGCGTATTCCTTTAACTTTTCCTCCCCTAATCATATTTTATAATACAAATTAGCATATACACACCATGTAAAGCATATTTTAAGTCCATAACAGCCTTACAAAAGTTCACAAAGCACAACACATCACAATTCCACACAATCTAAAAACGGATAGCGTAACGTTACCTTCCTTCGCTACATTTCGATGTCGACAACTCCAACTTATTCCAAATTTAACCAAACTATTACAGAAACATTTATACATACAACCAGCGATGAACCAGTTTCAGAACAGAAACAAATTGGTTATTAAAGACGTGAAGCAACAGCTTGCTTTCCAACAGTCCACAAGTTCATACGAGGCACATAATTGCTATATCATATAACGTTTCACTTTTGTTGACTGTAACAGTAGTTAATAAGCCTTTTTAGACTTCTGTAAAACCAATATTTGCTGTATAATTAAGTACTAATACATAATATAGCCAGCCAACAAGATAAAATTCTCTTAACTAACAAGAAAAGCACACAAGAATCCTTAGTATACAATCTGTCCAGAAATTCCAGCATAGGTAAGATTAACTTATCTCTTTGGTTTTGATGAATAAACCATATTAGGTGCATATGTAAGTTTATTTACCTTCAAAGTCAAGATTTATAGATTCTTTAGGGACTCTTGTGAGGTTGTAAAGCTTGTCTTTCAACTCCTTTAACGTGAGCAAACAAACACCAAGAAAGCAGATTTTTTGTTCTAGTCTATGTTGAATGGAGTTGTGCGATTCTTATCTCTTTTTCAAGGGATAGCTTGGCCAAATCACTCTTGAATTCTTGATAAACATAAAACACACATAATCCGGTAGATTACACACCAGCTTTACCCTCAAAGTTGGGCCTTTTTGGAGAACCAACTTGATCGACTTGGGCTGCGAGATTTTCAGATTTTGTCCTTCTTGCTTTGGGCCTAAAGTTTTCTATCAATCTTGTGATATCTTTGGGAATTTATTACTAGCATCCTTGGTATGTAAATATAGTCCATATGTGATGTTAAATCATGGCCCAAAGTTACAGCCTTAACACATATTTTATTCATAATCAAACTTGGACAATTTCGACGTCAAACCTCGTCTCCGTTTAAGTAGCAATTTTAGGCTAAGCAAGTAGCTGACTCACCTGCTAGCTTCTATGTCCTACAGGTACCTCAATTCTCTCACTTTATTTTAAGTCCATAATCTCCTCAATTCGACATAAAACATATATTCACTTGCCTCTCTTAATCGTTAGACACACATATAGCCCATTAACGCAAGATTCGAGCAATTTTAAAAATTAGTGCTTGTTTGACCAAAATATGTCTTGCTTCATTTCCATTATACTAGTATTGTATGGTGTGGGGTGTTACAGTTTAGCAGGTTACTACCAGAGGTTTGGGAATAGGTTCTCTTCTATTGCCTCTCCAATGACCAAGTTGACTCAAAAGAAAGCCAAATTTGTGTGGACCGATGAGTGTGAAAAGAGTTTCCAAATAATGAAAGCCAAGCTTGTGTCTACTCCTATATTTGTCACTACTGGAAGGTCTAGAAGTGTTTGTTGTGTATTGTGATGCTTCAAGGGTTGGTTTACATTATGTGTTGATGAAAAATGGTAAGGGAATAACTTATGTTTCTAGATAACTCAAAGTACGTTAGAAGAATTATCCTACTCATAATCTTGAATTAGCTATCGTTGTCTGTGCTTTGAAAATTTGGCATCACTATTTGTACGGGGTGCATGTTGATATGTTCACTGATCATAAGAGTCTTTGATATATCTTCACTCAAAATGACCTCAGATTGAGGCAAAGAAGGTGGTTAGAACTTCTTAAGAACTATGATATGAATGTATATTATCATCCTAGTAAGGCTAATATGGTAGCCGATGCTTTGAGTAGGGTGTCCATGAGTAGCCTAGTACATGTTGGTGATGGTTGCAAAGAGTTGGCTAGGGATGTCTATCTGTTGGCTAGATTAGGAGTTAGATTAGAAGAGGTGGATAATAGGGGTGTTGTGGTAGTTGGTTGCTCTAAATCTTTATTGGTTGAGAAGGTGAAAGCTAAGTAAGATCTTGACCCCGCTTTGTTAGAACTGAAGGCATTGGTAAAGGGTGGTAAGGTAGAGGTTTAATCCCAAGGGAAAGATGGTGTCCTTAGATACCAAGGTAAGTTATGTGTGCCTTATGTTGATGTCTTGAGAGAAATTATTCTTGAAGAGGCACATGGTTCCTCCTATTTTATTCACTCCGATTCTACTAAGAGGTATAGAGATTTGAGAGAGGTGTATTTGTGGGGAGGTATGAAGAGGGACGACATTCTAAAATTTGTATCTGGTTGTCATAGTTGCCAAGAAGTCAAAGCCAAGCACTAAAGGATGGGTGATCTAGCACAAGACATAGAGATTCCTACTTGGAAGTGGAAAGAGATTAATATGGATTTTGTGGTTAGGTTACCCAAGACTAGAAAAGGGTTTTGATTCCATTTAGGTTGTGGTTGATAGAATAATGAAATCGACTCACTTTCTACTGTTTAAGGTAATATATGGTGCTGAAGATTATGCTAGGTTGTGCTTTATGACTTGGTGAGGTTGCATGGGGTTCCTTTGTCCATTATATCGGATCGTGGTGCTCAACTTACTTCACATTTTTATAGGTCCTTTCAAAGGGGCATCGGTACAAAAGTTAAACTTAGTATGATCATTCACCCTCAAATGGATGGCCAAGCAGAAAGAACTATTCAAACACTTGCGAATATGCTTAGGGCTTGTATATTGGAGTTTAAGGTAGTTGGGATGATCATCTTCTATTCATTGAGTTTGCCTATAACAATAGCTATCATTCTAGCGTTAGTATGGCTCCTTTTGAGGCTCTCTATGGTAGACATTGTAGATCACTAGTTGTGTCATTTGAGCTTGGAGAGGTGGCTTTATTGGAACCAGATTTGTTTATGGAGGCTCTTAAGAATGTCAGGATGATTACAAAAAGTTTGAAGATGGTCTAAAGTCTCCAAAAGTCCTATGTCGATGTGAGGATAAAGGATCTTGAATTCAAAGTTAGTAATTAAGTCTATTTGAAGGTGACCCATGAAAGGTATGGTTCATTTTCGAAATAAGATTAAGTTAAGTCAGAGATATGTGTGTCATTATAGGGTAATGAAAAGGATTAGCAAGGTAGCTTATGAGTTGGAATTGCCTAGTGAGATGGATTTGGTTTATCCGGTCTTTCAAATATTAATGTTAATGAAATGTGTGGGAGACCCTAATGCTATTGTGCCTCTTGATGTTGTGAGTGTTGCTGAATACAATTTGACTTATGAATAGGTTCTCGTTCAAATTTTGGATAAATAAGTGAAGAGGTTGAGGAATAAGGATTTCGCCTCTCTTAAGGTCCTTTGGAGGAATCAACAAGTTGAAAGTGCTACTTGGGAGGCCGAAGTGGACATGCAAATGTGATATCCTTATCTCTTACATTCTATTCAAGACTAAGGTACTAATTCTAAGTCCTCTATATGATCTCAAGTCTTAAATTTAGCCCTCATGTCATTGTATACATTCATGTTTAAATTGACAAGTTCATGATGATTTTACACTTATGTTGAGATTTTTGAAATGATGTTTAAGTGCTTTGTTGCATCCTTATGTGGGCTGAAATTGTCATGTTTATGTCTCTCATATACCTTTCTTTGACATTCGGGGAGGAATGTTCTCAAGGGGGAGATATTGAAACGACCCCAAAAAGTGCATAGAATCGTAATTTCTATATATCTCAAAATTTGTGTGTGACATCAAAATTCTGACTTCATATTCTTATTATGGGAACAAAATTGAGTAGGAAATGGGTCTAACCACGATTTAAGAGAAACCGCAGCAAAATTTAAAAATCACAAAAATGCGATTTCTAGTGAGATAGGTACCTCAATCACTATGGGTAGTAGGGCCAATTAAGGTGTTGCTACCTCAATAGACTATGTATTTTATAATGATGGTCTCTTCTTGTACATGTATTATGTTCTATGTGAGCATGATTTACTTAAAGAATCTTTCATGCATACCATATTGTTATATGCTAGTGTTTGCCTAAGCTTATGCATTTCGATTATGTTGCTTATCTCTTGTTGTATTGCATCCTACATACTTAGTACATTCAAATATACTAACGCATACTATACACCTACATGCTATCACCATGTAGGAACCAAAGCCCCTCTTGATCATCTTTCTCCACGTAGCTAGTATGATTTCTCTTAAGCTAGTTAGTGAGTCCTCCATTTCGGGGACAATGTCTATAATCTCATGCTATGTACTAAAGATTATATTTCTTTTATGTATGTATTGTCTATGAGGGTGAGTCTGGTTACTTCTCTTGGCCTCCGCTCCTTTCTAAGTTTTAGAGGTGTTGTTGGACATGTTATTTATTGAGCTTTGACTCTCTTTTTTGATGTTTATGTTATGAAAGTTTCCCTTAAGCCCCTTTGCTCTTATTTCTAATCTAATTATGTTTTTTAATTACCAATGATGTATAATGATATGTTAAGAGGCTTGTTTGGGCTCCCTTCGAGTTTCTCATTTATCGTGTCATGTCTAGGCCCTAGGCTTGGGTAGTGACACAAACAAAAAGGAAAATATTCAAGGGAAATACCACAAAAACATGTATTTGAGGATGAAAGGAAAATATGTTGCTCTCAAGTTAATCAAGTCTAAAGCAATTAATATACTATTCTTTAAATAATGGTAAGGAACAATGGAAAAAATGCTATTAACCCTACTATTTATATAGGTCTAAATGTGCAAAGAATGATGTTATAGACAATTCTATACAAACAAAATACAAAGCCAAATTTTCCTGAATCACGAGACTGACATATTTTAGCATAACAAATTTCACATCGGATAAAGGGAAATTGCAATTCTAATACATAGAACCTAAGACAATTTCAAAGCAAATTATGGTTAAAATTACCCAAAAATAATATGGGGGAAGTTCATCTCACAAAGAAACATAGCTAATTTTCCATATATAAGGCAACATATCAACATAATTCATCCTAAAAACAAAGGATTCACGAGGTAGGGAGAAAATCACCAATTCAAATATACAAGACAAAAGTAGAAACATTACTTCATCATTTTAAAACTTATTTTGAGAATCTTGAAGCAATATAGAGCCTAAGCAATATTAAACACCTAAAAGTAAGATTTTGAGTATACAAGGAAGTAATTGTCCAATACAATGCGCTCGACTAATTTAGCTCCTTTACAAATAAGAAAGGGTTAAACTAGCATAGTCTTACAATGACTTAGAATCAATTATGAATTAATTATCAAAGATTTTCAATAAATAATGCCTTCATGCAAATCTAAAGCAATAGGAGCTGAGCCATTCGATTTGAACAACAAATCCAAAGATGGATGCACTTAAATATAGAGACATGTAAACAAACTTAAAACACATTGACAGAACTCATACTAAGCACTCTGACACATCTCGAACAAAAGAAGCAAAACAACTACACATATGAAGTAAAAATTATTAGGATTTTTGATAAGCTCCAAAGAGGAGAATACAAAGAAGATGCAAAAGTAATAAAATTACATTTAAAGGATCAGCAAACTAAAGGTGACCAGCTTGTCAATGAAATAGCTTATCACCATGAATTCAAAAGTAAGCAAATGGGAACAATCTTCAATTTTTATAGAGAAGTTATGGAATCCAGAGAGAAAGCATAGTGTATTCCTTTTTCTGGGCTGGGGGGGGGGGAGGGGGAGGAGGAATCCAAGTCCTTCTATTGAATGAAGGGAACCAATATATAGGTGTAAAATCGGTCAAATTAGGAGGAAATTAGATGAATTTGTGAGGGAATATTCTCCAATTAAAACTAAAAAATTAATCCAAATTCCCATAGCAGGAAATCATTAAAAAGTTAGAGATATTAATCTCCTCCATTTGTTTCAAGGGAGAGGAACAATGAGGCTGGAGATGGTGGCACCTGTGTGCATTGGGTGTTGGATGCTGGTGTCATTTATGGATATTGTTTGTCGATGGTGATGCTCATTGGGTCACACTAGTGCTGCTGTATATTGCATGTGAAAGTGATGAAGGGACCGATGCATGAAGGCCCCATGAGTCAAGAGAAAAAGGGAAACAACAAAAAGGAAAGGGGAGCGCTTGTGGTTGTTGAAGGACTATACATGTATGTAATGTATTGTATATGTTGTTGATATGACGAGGATTGGGTCGGATGTCCAAAATTTGGGCCAAAATTTTGGTCCAAAAATGAACCTAAGGAAGATCTTAAAAAAGAGTTGAAGAGATAGAATTGAATTTGGGATTTGGTCATTATAAAATTACAATCACGACCAATTTAGGATTTAAAAGGTAGCTGAATTATATTAGTTGATTAATTCGGCTAAAAGACAAATTGATGTAAATTAAATAAAAAGTTTCTTAAAAATGTCAAAGTGAAATAATTAACTTAATTATTGACTAATTAATTCAAAAATAATTTTGAACCAAACAAAAATAATTATCAAAAATAAAATCTTTTGAACTAATTTTTCAATTGATTATGAAAAAGTAATAATTAAATACATAGTTATATATAAAAGTATATAAAGAAGTTCAAAAATAATTTTGAACCAAACAAAAATAATTATCAAAAATAAAATCTTTTGAACTGATTTTTTGAATGATTATGAAAAAGTAATAATTAAATACATAGTTATATATAAAAGCATATGCAGAAACATATTTATGATAATTACATGTAATTTTAAACATTAAAGATTAACACTAAAAGTGACTTCAAATAATTATATTTTCAATTTTTCAAAGCTATAATTATTTCAAATTGTTGAAAATTGAAGAAACTCGATAATTAATTATATTGTGGATGGTATAAATTGAATGTCAACAACTGTCCCTTTCTTTATATAGGGTCATAGAAAGAGACCCTGGACAATGAAATTTGACAAATCCAATATTAGTCGGCCACATCTTCTTTTTTTAAAGGGGATTTGGTATGAATTTTGGGAAATTATGGTTGAATCCTGGTATCGAGTCTCCTACATATCTTAGGTGCATTATAATTTAGGTCACTTATAGTTCAAGATGCTTGATTTAATGCACAATTATAAAGGAATTCAAAAGATTTCTCAAAATCTAATTATGGAGAGACCATCATATTCCAGAATAAAACGAAAGGAGCTTGGCATTTAGTCGTGTTTTTAACACTGAGCTTGCGTACATATCCCTAACACGGGAATAAAAATACTTGTAGTTTGATTCAATTGGTTAACATAAAACTCTTCCTATGCTAAGATAACTTTTGATTAGGACGAGTGACAAATAAATTGAGTATGAAAAAGAGGTTTGCAACCTCTTAGTCATGAATATGGTGTACTTCATACCCATATGTAAGAACTTACATAGATATAATTTTCAAAGCTCTTGGTACATTGTCACTCAGATTAGGAAGATTGCTTCTGGTGAGAGATGCGATCACTCAGATGCGAAACTTAAAATAACGTATCAAATGAAATGCCCACACATCTTAGCTTTTGGCTGGAGTGTAGTTGAATATTGGTGGAAGTAGCTTCATAGCATTCGTCCAAAGAGTTTGACATTCCTCTTCAGACTATGTCCTAGTTCGCTGCTAGTAGAAAATTCCACGTTGTGCATATACTCCTGGAAGAGCTAAACTTGATAATGCAATTAGTAAGCAAATATTAGTTGTAAAACATTAACTCTTGAAAATGACACGTCTCAGGCATTAATTTGTAAAATTGCAGCCTTGCGAGCCAGAATAATTTAATGAGATAAAAACTCAAGTAGTGAATAAGAACACAAGTACTCCTTTTATGCCAACTGAACCTCTATAACTACAATCTACACTCAAAAAAACCAGCATACATAATATACATATTCACGATACTGGTATACGATATAACTATAGATAGTTTTCAAAAATTTACATGTATAAAATTAGCCATTTATCACACTTTATACAAATATTCCCATTAACACAATAAATGAAATGAAATGGGATATAATGAAGTGTATATGATTCAATGTAATTTAAAGCAATGATGATGCATATGTGTCCTATGATACACATATGTTAATGTAATAAGATTGAAACCATAGAGCCCATGCATGGAACTATGTATGTATCAATCATCATTGTCGAAAGATAGATCAGCCACTAAAAACAACCTTGACAATCAATATACTCGCCAAAAAAAGGACATTGACGGTCAATCTACTCACTAGAAGAGAACTCAACCATTAGAAGAGACCTCAACAATAATCACTGGCTAGAAAAGACATCGGCCCGAATTCTCAAGCTCATACTCAATATAGACAGAACCATTTCCAATTAGCTTTTCATCAATAGTGGTACATAATCAGTGTTTCCTTTTAACACAATAATCACTTTTGAATAAACATGAGAGTATCCAAAGAGTCCATGAGAGTATGCAAATCAGACATGTCTACGAGGGGTCTTTATGGCCTATAATTCCATTTATGATTCATAAATAGTGAGCGTAGAACCCAAGTCCAATTTTCTACAACATAAACATGCCCAATGGAATCCTATAAGTGGGATCTGTGGAGGTTATATTGTACATAGACCTTACCACTACTTCAAAGGTAGAGAGGACCAAATTGTGGGACGCCTAATCTATGAAAGGACCATTTTTAATTAAACCACCAATATTTCACGGTTAATTATGAACCTTTTTTAGAACCTAAACTGTATTACTATTCATTTTATATGTATAAAGTTTGAGAGGATGAAGGAAGGGAGAAAAGCTAGGGTTCCAAGTTTGTGACTTGGGATAATTTTGAGCTTTGATTAATCTATGAATTTCAAGCATGTAATGCTACCTAAGGCATTAGACTGGGTTTATCCATGCATCCTTTTATCTACTAAAATTGAAATAGTGTGTAGAGGTTGACTAGATAGTTTTATATTCCTAATATTTTAGTTGCCTATGTTTACTACAAATCTTCATACATATTTAAGATCATATTGATGGTAAACATGTTGATTGTATGAGATTTGAGCATTTAGTTGTGCTATTGACATGAACCCTAGTTGCATAATTTAATGAAAAACATTATGCATTCAATTAAATTGAGAATATAATTTGTAAATGTCCTAATTGGGTAAAAATTAAGCATGATTGGAATATGAGAATATTTATTTATTTTTATGTGTTGAGCATGATTGACTAGAGTCTAAATAAATGTCATTGTAGAGTTAATAATTATTGAAAGCATGCTGAATTAATGTGTAATATTAGTTGATTGTTGATTGGGATGAACATGTTGATTGGTTGATTTGTTGATTGATTGAACAGAGCCTGAGTAAAACTAATGTAAAGAGTTTATTGAATTGTGATATGAGCATAATGACTCATCGGAGGAGTATTGAGTACCGATATGGACATGAGTAAATAAAAACTCTAACTCATAAACTATATTTACAACATAGGATAAAACTCGTACCTCTCATGCCCTGAAAATTAGATATTTATTGATTATTGATCCAGATTGGTCTGGTCGTTCCTTACCGTGGCAAGAATTGGAAAACTGTGGCAACAATAGTATAAATGTTGAATCACTACTAGCTTATAAATGATGGTTTTTGGTTAGAGAAACTCCCTACTTATGCATAAATGAATTAAATAAGTTGCATGTTAGGGTTCCCTTCATGAGAATTACTTTATATAAATATTTTGCATTCTCGATTGGGTTGACCAAATACATTGTCAAGTGAATCATTGATTATTTGAGCTTGTCGATATTGATTTTTTTGAGCCTTACTTGTTTCTTTAGCTATCTTACATACCAACATATTCATTATACTGACATCTATCTGGACCTACATCATTTATGATGCGGATATTGGTAATTGAGGAATACAACAGGTGCACCATTAAGGACCAATCTTTACATTCCAAACATGGTGACCCCTCCTAGCTATCTGGAGGAGGCTTCTTTATATTATCTTGATTAATAGTATTTCCTTTGAGGTAGCCCAGGACTACTCTTCGAACCTCCTAGACTTTCATAGATATTGATTAATGATGGTTTCTTTTTATTTATGTTACAACTATATGCATTAGAAAGTATTATTGATAAAGCGATTCTGTTATTTAGTTAATTCATATCCTTTACTTGAGTACTTACTTCTTCTATTGAATGCGATGTGATGATGGGGCCTAGTGATTGTCTTATGAAATCTGCAATGGTTCTTTATATGTCGGCCACAACAGGGGTATCCTCCTAGGGCATGACAAATACCAAATGAAAGATATTAAAATTAGAAAGGTGAAATTCCATTATAATTGAGGGCTATACAAATAATGAGAACTATCGAGATGATGTTGGAACCATCGAAGCTCATCAAGAGGACGATTTGAAAGAATTAGGTGACCTCAAAACTCATAGCCAAAAAGAATTTGATTCTATGAGACTTGTTGCTTCTAAGATGCAAAAACCCACATATACATGAATCTCGAAGGAGGAAAAGAGTAGCGGTAGATAACAAGGGATTTATTTTAGAGAACCCTTGTCAGATAGATATGATTATATGGAGAGAATTCCACTGGGATTTCAGTTTGACTAATTTCCTTTTTATACTTTTCTTTTTGTTTCTAGACTCGATTTTGAGGTCAATTCTATTTTTTTGGCCTTTTAAATTTGTCACGACCCAGGGGCCGTGAATGGTGCCGATAGGACACCGCGTCAACCACTTATACTGAATCATTGCTTACTACAGCTAAGGAATTTTACAAAAATTTCGATAGAGATTCCTCTGTTTTATTGACTAACCCACCTACAAACAACGAACCCAACAGTACTAGATATAGTTATAAGAACAGGTATATAAACACAAACGCGGGCCGACAAGGTCACCACCACGGCAGAGCCGCACAACAAACATATCATACAAACGTGATCATACCAACGTGAATTCCCACACCCACATATATCCACAGACTTCTATGTACAGAAAACGGACTACATGACGGGACAGGGCCCCGTCATACCCTCGAGTATCTATATATATACTTAAATGCAAAATACAAACAAAGCGTATACAAACATATACCAAACTGTCTGCTCCTGATGCTAGGGAGAACTTCAAAGATAGATGGAGGTCCTAAGAAGGCGATCCTCTAACCTGCTCGTCTATACCTGCGGGCATGAACGCAGCCCCCGAAAGGAGGGGGTCAGTACGAAATACATACCAAGTATGT
>JAOTQJ010104832.1:0-11358 GCA_025642045.1 Solanum sejunctum | reverse complement strand
CATGCACCTTGGAGGTATGAAAATATATCGGAACCTTAACGAACACTATTGGTGGAATGTTATGAGGAAAGACATTGCAAAGCACATTTCAAAGTGTTTGGTTTGTCAACAAGTAAAAGCAGAATATTAAGATCTAGTTAGGCTACTCCAACCCTTGCCGATGCTAGAATGGAAATAGAAGAGAATAATAATGGACTTTGTTTCGAGACTTCCTCACATTCAGAAGAAATAGGTTATAATATGGGTCATCGTGGATAGATTAATGAAGATTGCTCATTTCTTAGGAATCAGGATGGATTATTCACTTGAGGGGTTAGCAGAACTATACATTAATGAGATTGTAAGGCTGCACAGAATTTCTATCTCTATTGTCTCTAACAAATATCCAAGGTTTACATCTAGATTCTAGTCTAGCTTGCATGTGGCCTTGGGTACCAAGTTAACTTTTAGTACCTCATGTTGTCCTCAGATAGATGGTTAGCCAGTAAGAGTGATATAAATTTTGGAGGATATGCTTCGAGTATGCATCATGGAGTTTGAGGGTAGTTGGGACAACCATTTAGTTTGAGTAGAATTTGCTTACAGTAATAGCTACCAATTGAGTAATGGAATGCCTCCTTATGAAGCATTATATGGAAGAAAATGTCGAACTCCTCTTTGTTGGAGCGAAGTTGGTGAAAGAAAACTTACTGGTCCTAAAATTGTGCAGCAAACAGAAGATAAGGTAAAGGTGATCAAGGATCGTCTGAAGATTGCTTCGGATGGGTGAAAATCATATGATGATCTTAAAAGGGGTGAGTATCAAGTTGGTGATAAGGTATTCTTAAAGGTATCTCCATGGAAGAAGATTATGAGATTTAGCTAAAAGGGAAAACTTAGTTCCTAATTTATCAGACCCTGTGAGATACTTGAAAGAGTGGGATCCGTTGCATATAAATTAGCATTACCACATAAGTTGGATAAGATCCACAATATCTTCCATGTGTCAATGCTCAGAAGATATAGTTCTGAATCCTCTCATGTCCTACTATTTGAATATATTGAGGTTAATCAAGAATTGACGTATGGTGAGGAACCTATGCATATTCAAGCTTGGGAAATAAAGGAACTTAGAAACGAAAAACTTCCCTTTGTAAAGGTACTTTGGAGGAACTATTCTAGATAAGAAGCCACTTGGGAGAGAGAAGAAGTTATGACGAGTCAATATCCATACTTATTTCAAGACTAGCGTAAAGTAAATTTTAAGGCAAAATTTCTTAAGGGGGAGAGCATTGTAACAAACTTAGTAATAAATAATGTGTTTACTTTCAAAAAGGTATTCCCTTTAGATAATATCAACCTCTACTTCACAACTCTTTGACTTGAATTTGCGTCATTAGAGAAATTGATTTTCTTGAATCGTCGAAAGGAATGGGGGGGGGGGAGGGGTTGTATTATTGCAATTTATTTACTTTTATGCAATTATATATGTTAAACAAGCCTTCATAATGATTATTAATGTGTGAGGAAGCAAATAAGGAATGAAAAATGAAAATTTGGGCAGCCACCTTATTGGGCAGTTGTTTTTTACTTGCTTTTAACATAAAATATATTTTCCCCAAGATAAGTCAGTTTAAAGACCTTATAACACCTTATAAACTCTCTTATAACTGTATATTTGACAAAATTCATGAAAATAATCAGTTTCTTTGAGCAAAAATTAAGAAAACCCTACCCTTTGGTATGTAGCTAAATTCTGTCTTAACATTGTGTAATGTTTAGTAATTATGGAATATCTCATGGTATATAGCTGCGTTTGTAGTGTGTAAATATATTTTGGAAAGATAAATAAGATAGATAAAACTTCTATGTTTATGTTAAGTTCCTAATTTGCTTGTATGGAATTAAAAAAAGGGATGAAACACAGTGAAAGTTCTGGCTAGTTTTTTGTCTGAGAAACCATCTATGTATTGTTGTTAGTATTTTAATCATATCTTGATGTGTGAGTTGTATTTTATGATGATTCTTAGTTTTTTGCAACTTCAAGACATGTATATATAACTCTTATGTTTATGTTGGAACCTTATTTGGTAACTATTGATTCAAAATGGTGGACGCAATTTAGGACAAGTTCTGTCCAGATCTATGACATAGGAATCTCGAGGTGTGTGCTATTAGTGTTTTGATTATAAAATCTTGTAAAAAGGGTATTTTGAAGTTATTCTTGATTATTTTCTACCTACATTCATATACCTATAGTTTTTATGTAGACTGAAAATAAAAAGCCTAGTTTTTCCATTTACCAATTCAAAAACCTAGTTGCGATGCACGACAGTCAAGCTGCCCATAAGGATGTGATTTACGCAAATGCGACTCACTTTTGGTATATATCTTGTTATTTACCTATTGAAAGTGACAAATATTAAATGCACATTTAAAAGAGTATTAAGGTGCTCACACTCTTGTACAATCTTAAAGAAATTGATAGAAGACACAGATGCCGCATTGATCCACGACTTGAACTCAGTAGGGTTAGTTGCGTGCTAAAAGGTTTAGGTTCATGTAAAAACTTATTCTTGTGATCTTGTTACCTGCTGGTATATCTTGATGTTATCTTCCTATCTCAGTTATGTTTTTATTCTTTTATCTTGCTGTGTTGATATCTTTTTAGACTTGCAAGAAACTTTGCTAATTCGTCCAATTGTACGGATTGCCCGATCACTTAACATTGTTGTGGACTTTGTCCTTCTTGTGGTGGTTACTTTGTCACCATTAGCATGCCTACGATTCATATCAATTGCCATCTTGACTGTGGATTTTTGGTTCGTCCTAAGTGTGGAAGCAATCTATTTTATACACTAACTAGAAAGCCACTTTTAATATGGTTCTTGGTTCTTTTGATAATTGGATTTTCACCCTTCTAGATACAGGGCTTTGGTCCTTCTTGATACTTGATTATGTTTGGTGTGACAATATAACCTACATAATGGCCGAAACTTGTCATTTTAATGTCTTGTAAAAATTGTTCTAGGAACTCCTGATAGTTAGATCTTTAAATATGCTACTTGATACTATTGATATATTTGTTCACTAGGTCTATTTACTGTTTTCAAATTGTGTTAGCCTTTGACTTAAAAAGGGTAAATTGAGGAATCTAAAGGTTTCTACTTTTAGCTTTTACACCACTAAGCTTCACGCTTAGCGATGATGCGTGAGGATGGCCATTGAAGATAAATTTTGGGAGCTATGCAGAAGATCACATTGCATCTAAATATATATATTATAGTAGTTTGGGGCATGTACATGATTCTCCTATTGCATATGTATGTGTAAATTTGAATGGCAGTGTAAATTTTGAAACAACGATTTGTAACTTGAAGTTTTGGCTTGTTTAGTTAAATTGGAGATGGCGAGCTTGTTTTTATATTAAATTACAAGTTATTTTCAGGGGATTATATGAAACAAAAACTAGTAAGTTTTCTATCTTTGTATTTTAACATTGGTAATAATTTTTAGCATGTACTACAATAATATAGACAACATATAAAAATCTCACAAGATATTGGTTTAAATTATCTTGGAAGATGCTCATGCTATAAACTAGAACCTGAATTCAACGGAACTACCTCTAGGACAAAATCCTGTACCTCAAAACTATTTTTGATTCATTGTTGAATTATATTGAATGCGCTGCATATCAAACTCTGAGTATTTTAGTAAGTATTATGTAAGCCTAGATCCTACAGAAGTGGTACCCTCCCACGAGGGTTGCCACATTAATGCTATGTCAAAAACATGGCAACACTTAATTCAAAATCAAACACTAAGAATATACGAAGACAACCATGAATTCAAACCCTTACCAATTGGACTACCATACCTATTAATTAATTATGATCTAATCACATCAATTTTGGCATTAAAAGGATTTTAGGGCAAAGAAATTATCAAATTTGAGCAAAAAGACACAAATATTGAAAGAGGAGCCAAGGAGAGGCAAACCGTCCGTCGCCAAATTATGGCTAGAAATTTTGCGGAAGAAAATGGTGATAGTCATGGGATGGTGATTGAAAAAGCTAGGCTAGGGGGTTGAGTATTTTGGGGATTTTTGAGAAAAGTGGTGGTCAAAATTACTTGACCCCATTTTATACCTTGACTGAGTTGGCTGAAAATGATTGGGCCCAGGCTTCTAGAAAACCCTAATTACAGGTTGTACAAAATTTTACAACCCATAGATCCCGGTCTCCTAGACTGCCCAAACCCTAATTTGGGAGATGGTTTTCGTATACCCATCTACAATCCATATATTGAAATACGACTCATAGAATAGGTTGTAGAAACCTCCAGCACTAAATCAAAGGTAGAAAACTTACCTGGGGTCCGTGAGCCCCATTTATGGCCCGTAATTTTATCTACGGACCGTAATATTGGCTCGTGGATTGGAGTGCATATAATTTTGCTCACTGAAAGTATTCTCTAAGTTAGTGTACAGGTCCTAGTTTGATATATGACCTCTAGAACTAGTCGTAGAAGCACTTTTTGTTATCTTTTCAGCCAAAGATGGCTGACTTGGTCTTGTACCTGCATATTCATCATAAAACACCGCATTGCCTTATATGTCACTAGTCCAATGTCCAAAACTTACAACAAAAATACTTAAAATTAGACTACCTACAAGGCAAAAAGCTAAAAACAAAACAAAACTACCACTCTTACATCAAATATCTTGGGTTTCCTCTCATGTAGTGCCTGATTTATTTTCGCGGCACGACTTGGACAACTTGGTTACTCAGACTTCACCAAGTTCCCAAACATCCATCTTCAAGTCATCTATCCTCTTCATTGACTAATAGATATTGAAGATAACTTCTTTATCATTCAATTGAAACTTGAGTTGCCAGCTTCCATATCAACTAGTGCTAGCCTAGTGGCTAGGAAAGGCCTTCCCAAGATGATTGGGACTTCAAAGTTGACTTCCCAATCAAGGATAACAAAGTTTGCACGGAATATGAATTTCTTTACTTTGACAAGGTCATCATATACTATCCCCATAGGCTTCTTCACTGTTCGGTCAGCCATCAACAACTGCATGCTCGTCACAGTAGGGGCTCACAATAATAACTTCTTAAAAAACGTAAGGGGAATCAAATTTATGCTGGCACCAAGATCACATAATGCCCTTGTGAATTCTACATCTTTGATAGTGCAGGGTATAGTGAACCCAGGATCTTCTCGCTTTTAAACCAAGTACTATATAGCAATTGCACTGCAATGTTGAAGCTCTTGGGAGAGCTCCTAGCTTACAGTTCACTTCTTTGTGACCAAGTCCATCATGAACTTTGCATACCATTACATCTTCTCCAATGCCTCAATGTGAGTGATATTGATGGAGAGTTGTGAAATGACCCCAAAAAGTGCCCAAAAATGTGCCTCAAAAGTGTCCAAAATCGTAATTTCCATATATCTGAAAATTCATGCGTGATATCAAAAATCCGACTTCATATTTTTTTCAAGTGGTCAAATTGAGTGAAAAATACATCTAACCCCGATTTAAGAGCAACCATATCAAAATTTGGAAATCGCAAAATGCAATTTCCAGAGAGGTTTTCATGCCCCTAGCCTGACGTGCCAAGGGCACACCTCTGTGCATTTTTTGTCTAGTTTTGAATTCGGTCTAAGACTTTTAAATCTTGGGCCTAAGTGTTCCCATGTTTTAAAATATCTATACTTAGCCATTTTCCACCCTCATATCATTCTAAACATTCCTCAACGCTCATTCAAACACTTAGCCAAACATTTTACTCCTAAACTCAAGTCTCAAAACTGATCCAGATTTAAAGGTTCTCATTTAAGCTTCAAGTCTCCATCTCCAATATTCCTCAAGTTGATTTCCAAAGCTAAGGTATGTGGGTTTCTTTCATAGGATCCTTTTGCTCATGATACCCAAGCTTCCTTTTACTCTAATTTTCATGATTAAAGTTGATTTACTCATAGGTATTATTTATTATGAAATTCACTGCATACTATGCTGGATTTTATGAAAATGTGACTATTTTACTATGTTTTGGGCTATGAATCTAAGATCTAATGTGAGATTTAATGAAGGTTTTTGGTGTATATTGCTTGAAGGTGTTACCAAAAATCTATTGATAATTTTATTTTGGATTTTCTAGCATGATAACACTTTTGAATTGCGTGGTTTTATACTAGCATTACACACCCTCTTAGTATTTGATAAAATGTCCGATTATATTTTCTTGAGGAATTGAAGGCCCAATGCATGTCTGATGAGTTGAATGACTACATGATAAGGAAATGGTGATGGAATGACGATAAAAGGATGATTAAAAGGAATATATGTATACGATGATGAAAGAAGTGTACATATGATGTTATATATTATGTTGGGGATAACCAAGACTAGCTCGGGGGTGGAAGTGGGGTTGTAGGCTCAGGTAACCTTGTTGAGGGGTTGGTACCTCAATTTCCTAGCTCGAGGGGTGGTAGGCCCGGGTAACCTTGTTGGGGGTTGGTTCCCATCAACCTTGATAGGTGGTTTATACTCCATCAAGCTTGTTGGGGGGGTTTGTACTCCATTAACCTCATGAAGGGGTTTGTACCTCAAGCATCTCTCCAAGGAGGTAGTAGGCCTTGTATTGCACTAAGAATGGTCACTCCTTACATATGTATTATGTTCTATATATGCATAATTTTATTTTGAGCATCATTCATACATGTCATCTTGCTATTATGCTATCTATTGAGTATTATTATGCATTTGCCTATGATTTCTATCTATTGTTGCGTTGCATCCTACATACTTAGTACATTCAAATGCACTAATGCATACTCTACACCTATATGATGTCACCATGTAGGAACCGGAGCATAACTTGATCAACCTCCCCTCCACATGGCTAGTACGATAGTCTTTCAAGATTGTTGGTGAGTCCTCCATTTCGAGGATGTTTCTATGATCTCTTGCTATGCACTAAGACTATCCTTCTTTTGTTTATTATTGACTATGAGGGTGAGCCCGATTGCTTGTTGTGTTCCCCGCTCTTATCTATGTAGTAGAGGTGTTATTGGATATGTTATGTATCTATATTATGAGGCTTGACTCTATTGTTCTTGATGTCAAAGATGTGAAAGTATTCCATTAATCCCAGTTATCCCGATTTATTTCTCTTGATCATTCTTTTATTGCTTCTACAACCAAGGATGTGTAATGATGTTCTATGAGGCTTGCTTAGGGTCCCTTTGGGTTTCCCTTGCACTGTGTCATGTCTAGGCCCTAGAGTTGGGTTGTGACAAACTTTGTATCAGAGCACTAGGTTGTTATATCCTCAGAGTTCAATGCACCACGTCTACTAGAGTCTTGTTCATGGTTGTTTTATGCAACACAACTATGAGCTAGAGGCTATGAGGCATTTAGGATATGTTTCCCTTCTTCTTAACCTATGTCATGCTATATAAGTTGAAGTAAGGTTCTCCCCCTAATGATTGTCCTTTGTTATGATTGATGATGCCTAACACAAGACGGAGAAGAACCCGCACATCTGAGGGGCAACTAACTAATGAAGAGCTTTGGGATGCTCTCACTTTGCTTGCACAAGGGGTAGCTAATAAAGCCAACCAAGGGGCCCAAGCCTCTCATGCTCCTACTCGGCATCTCGAGTGAGAGATTTCATGGGGATGAATCCCTCAAAATTCTATGGATCGAAGGTGAGTGAGGACCCTCAAGAGTTCAATAATGAGGTCTACAAGATTTTGTCTATCATGGGTGTGAGGCTATAGGATAAGGCAGAGTTGGCATCCTACCAGCTCAAAGGGGTAGCACAAATATGGTAAAATGAATGGAAGGAGGAAAAGGGAGTCAATAATATGGTTCTATTGGAAGTGTGCAAGGCGGCCTTTCTTAGTCAATTTTTCTTGTTGAGCTTAGGGAAGCCAAATTGGTGTAATTTATGAATTTTAGACAAGGATCTATGAGTGTGAGAGAGTATTCCCTCAAGTTCACCCAACTTTCAAAGTTTGCTCCTCACTTGGTTGCTGACCCTAGGTCGAGAATGTACAAGTTTATGATGGGTGTGTCCGACTTAGTGAGTGAAGAATGATGGCCCACCATGTTAGTTAGTGACATGGACTTGTCACGTTTGATGACCTATGCTGAACAAATAGAAGAAGAGAAATTGAGGAAGAGAAGGGGTCATGAGGCCAAGAGGGCCAATTTTGAGGGTAAGTTCCAAAAGAGTGGTTGGGTTTTATCAAGGCCAAAGGTTTACTCATGCATTGAATAAGAGGGGTGCAAATGATTTTCCAAGGGCCCAAGGTGTTGGTGGTATGGGTCTTATTGATATGTGTTCGAGGTATGGTAAGGGTCATAGAGGGTCATACTAGCCCATGCTTAAGAAATATTGGTGGTTGTTATGGTTATAGGGAAATGGGGCATAAGGCAATAGATTGCCATAGAAATTGCAATAAGAGTAAGAAGGTTCATCCACAAGGTGCTAATGTGGTTCCTTTGGGAAGAGATTGTTGACAAGATGGTGCCCCAAGGCACAATCAGTTTTATGCTTTGCATGGGAGGCACGGGGTTGATGAGGTCTCCAATGTTATTACCAGTATATTGAAAATCTTTGACATTGATGTGTATGCATTGATTGATTTGGGTGCAACTCTTTCTTTGTTACCCTCTTTGGTTCAAAAAAGTTCCATGTTGACCCCAAATTGTTTTCTGAGTCATGTGAGGTATCTACTCCTATTGATGCATCTATTGTTGCTAGGAAGGTTTACAAAGATTGTCCCATTTGCATTTTGCATAGAGTATTACTTGTGATCTAGTTGAATTGGACATGGTTGATTTTAATGTCATTCTTGGGATAGATTAGTTGCATGCATACTATGCTTCTATTGATTGTAGAACCCATAGGGTCAAACTCCAATTCCCAAATGAACCCGTCCTTGAGTGGGAGAGTCTTGATGTAGTGGTCAAGGATAGGTTCATCTCTTGCATTAAGGCCCATAAGTTGATCTCTAAGGGGTGTCTTTACCATCTTGTTAGGGTTAGGTATGTGGCATCCAAAGTCCTCCCCATAGAGTCGATTTTGGTTGTGAATTAGTTCCTTGATGTCTTTCCAAATGACTTTCTCGGTGTCCCCCTTACCATATTGCCTCGACGGAGTTGAAGGAGTTGAAGGAACAATTGAAGGACTTGTTGGAGAAAGGATTTATTAGGACTAGCCAATCACCTTTGGGTGCCCCCGTGGTGTTTGTGAAAAAGAAGTATGGGTCTCTTAGGATGTGTATTGAATACCGACAACTTAATAGGGTCACCATGAAGAATAGTTATCCTCTTCCAAGGATTGATGATTTATTTGACCAATTGCAAGGGGCTAGCCATTTCTCTAAGATTTATCTTTGGTCCGGGTATCATCAAGTGAAGGTGAGGGAGTGTGATATTCCTCAGATGGCCTTTCGAACTAGGTATGGGCATTATGAGTTTGTTATGATGTCATTTGGCTTGACCAATGCACCGACCATCTTAATGGACCTTATGAATAGGGCCTTCAAGCCCTACCTTGATGCATTTTTTATAGTATCATTGATGATATTTTGATCTATTCTCGTTGTGAGGAGGAGCATATGGTTCATTTGAGGATTGCATTCTAAAGACTGAGGGAAGAGAAGTTATATGCCAAATATGAAAAGTGTGAATTTTGGTTGAAGGAGGTTTATTTCCTAGGGAATATGGTGTCAGGGGATGGTATTAATGAGGATACTAAAAAGATGGATGTAATTAGAAATCAGCCTAGAACATTGACCTCGTCAGATATTAGGAGCTTCTTGGGCTTAGCAGATTATTACCAGAGATTTTTGAATAAGTTTTATTCTATTGCTTTTCCCTTGACTAAATTGACTTAGAAGAAGGACAAGTTTGTGTGGATCAGTGAGTGTGAGAGGAGCTTCCAAACATTGAAACATAAGCTTGTGTCCGCTCCCATTTTGTCACTACAAGAAGGGCTAGAGGGACTTGTTGTGTATTGTGATGCTTCTAGAGCTGGTTTGGGTTGTGTTCTAATGAAAAATGGTAAGGTGATAGCCTGTGCTTCTAGGCAACTCAAGGTGCATGAAAAGAACTATCTTACCCATGATCTTGAACTAACTGTCATGGTATTTGCATTAAAGATTTTATGTCATTACTTGTATGGGGTGCATGTTTATGTGTTCACCAACCACAAGAGCCTCCAATATGCCTTCACTCAAAAAGATCTTAACTTGAGACAAAGGAGATGGCTAGAACTTCTTAAAGACTATGATATGAGTGTGCATTATCATTTGGGTAAGGCTAATGTGGTGGCAAATGAGTTTAGTGGGGTATGTATGGGTAGCCTAGCTCATGTTGATGGTTGTGATAGGGAGGTGGATAGGGAGGTCCATCATTTGGCTAGATTGATTTGGGGAAGTGGATAATGATGTTGTTGTTGTTGACGATGGTTCTAAATCTTTGTTGGATGAGAAGGTGAAAGCTAAGGAAGATCTTGATCCTTCCTTGTTGGAATTGAAGGTGTCACGACCCAAGCCTACGGCCTATACATGACCAGCGAACAGGGAACTCGAAGGAACCCTAAACAAGCTTCATAGTGTATAATGACATATCCTTGGTCGCGAAAGTAACTAAAATGACAATAAGAGATAAACATAGACAATGAAAATTGGGACTAAAGGGAATATCTTTCATATAATAAGAAACAAGAGTCATGAAAGAGTTAAAGCTCGTAGCATAGATAGACATCATGTGCAACAACACCTCTACTACATAGACAAAAGTGGGAGCCAAGGCAAGCAACTATTCTCACTTTCATAATAATGACAATAGATAATCCAAACATATAAAACATAGGCATAGAGTATGCATTAGTATGTTTGAATGAACTAAGTATGTAGGACGCAATGTAACAAGAGATAGGCATCATAGGCAAAAAGCATAATCATAAGAAATAAATAGCATACTAGCAATATGGCATGTATGAATTATACTTGAAGTAAAACCATGATTATATAGATCATAATACGAGTATGAGGAGTGACCATTATACTGCAACCCAAGGCCTACGACCCCCTTAGATAGGCACATGAGGTATGAACCACTTCACATGGTTGATGGAGTACAAACCCCCCACCGAGGTTGATGGAGTACAAACCCCCCATCAAGGTTGATAGAGTACAAACCCCCTATCAAGGTTGATGGGTACCAACCCACAACAAGGTTATCCCTCAAATGAGGCAACCAAGGTACTAACCTCTCAATAGGTCACCCAGGCCTACAACTCCCTGAGCTACGCTTGGTCATCCCCAACACTATATATAAATCGCACC
>JAOTQJ010104801.1:0-11359 GCA_025642045.1 Solanum sejunctum | reverse complement strand
CATCTTCTTAGGACTTCCGCCCACTGTTGAAGTGCTCCCTTGCATCAGGAACAGATCGTTTGGTATATACTTGTACACATACTTTTTGTAAATTTGCATTTATATATATATATATATATATATTCGAGGGTATAACGGGGCCCTATCCCATCTTATGATCTAATTTCTGTATATAGAGGTTTGTGGATACATGTGGGTGTGGGAAATTATGTTGGTATGATCTCGTTTGTATGATATGTTTATTAGGCGGTTTTGCCACAATGGCGACCTTGTCGGCCCGCATATATATATATATACAGTGATGTTTGGTACTGTTGGGTTCGCTGTTTGTAGGTGAGGTTAGTTAGAAAAATAGAGGAAACTATGTCAAAATTTCATGAACTTCCTTAGCTGTTACGAATGGAAATTTGGTGTAGCGTACGTCTGGGTGCCCTATCGGCACCAATCACGGCCCTGGGTTGGGTCGTGACATCTATACTCTTCTCTGTTATGTTGATTTGCCTCGTCAGCTTGTTGCATATAAGTCATCAAGCTCCCAATATCCATATCACTCACAAGCATAGCTCCTCTTCCATCTTTTTTTGGCCCCTTGTTCAGCCCATCAACATACAACCCCATTCTCTCTCTCATATCTGCAACCATATGTGGAGCATAGAAAATGCTGGGTGGACTTAAGTCCATACTCTAGCACCATCATAGAGCACTATTTTATATTCAAGAACCCTTGTACCTTGGCCTCCCTCTATTCTCTCAATAAGAAATGCCCCAAGAAAACTTGCTCGAACCCTGTCCAAGTCAGCATGGGACTTGCTCTCCTCTACCTTTCTTCCACTGATCAAACCACAGTTTGGCAACACCTTTGAGCTGATAGGTATCTAATTAAACCCTATCAATATTAGCTATATGTATCACCTGAAACACTTTCTGAAGCTCATCAATGTAGTTCTTAGGATCCTTATTGGGTGTAGACCCTGTGAACTCAGGTGGGTTCATTCTCAAGAACTCATAGACTCTAGATGTGTCTTATGCATCCTGTATACCCACTCCTTGTCTAGCAGTAGGTGCTATCACAACCAAGGCTAGAGTCTGTATGGCCTGGCCAGTATTTGAGATTTCAGCTTGTGGTGGCTGCTCAACAGGGATAGCTGGACTTATAGGTTCATCATGTCCTTGGTGCTCAGGTTGGTTAACATTTTGTCTGGCAGGATGCCCTCTTCCTCTAATAGCTCTTCTTGGAGGCATGATCATAATTCTACAAATGCGTAATGTATGAGTTGGAAGAGAGTTTTATAGAGTTTTGACTCCATGTATGAATTAGAAAATGAAAGAAGTGTAACCATTCCTAATGTCCTATAAGTGTAACCATTCCTAATGTCCTATAGTCTCCTGCTTAAAACATATGGTGCACAACAAACCTATAAACAAGACTCTATTAGACACGACTTTATATACTCCCTAGGACACTTGAACTCTATGCTCTGATACCAAGTTTGTCACAACTCGGGAGGATACCCTGGATGTGGCCAACACTCAAAGACAATTGCTAGTCCTCAAGAAAACCACTTGGCTTCATCACATTCATTCAATAAATATTTGACATATCAGCCGAAGGCTAAAGATAGTAAATAGGTGGACAAATCTCATTAAGTAAATGATCAAGACAACTCAATAAGGTTAGTCAGAAAGAAACTAGACAATATAAATGTTCAACTTATGGCAAATCAAACTCTAGTTTATGAAGACTCTATCAATTGCTCAATAGTATTAATAACAGGACCATGGCTACCTAAATCGAAATAAAGCTAATCAAACTCTAACTCTAAAAAGCTAGATGAAAATATAAATGAGAGTCCTCCAGAGTAAAGGAGGGCTCACTAACTCAACTACTGCAATAGATCCTCAGTAATATGTTTGTTGATGATCTCTACTACCTATCTCTATATCATGAAGCGATGCAGTCCAAATAGACGTCAGTATATGGAATATATGAGTATTTAACATGGCTGAATGAAATAAATATAGGTAGAAGAAAATAAAATAATATCAACTTAGAAATTACTCAATCAGAATGGCAAATGTCTATCTAAAGCAAGAATAAAGAGTAGACAATGACCTATCAATACCATCCAATCAAATCAAATCACAATACTATTAGTATAAAACCTATCTAGTAGTTTCTCTTATCCGATAATAATCATTTATGAGCCAATGATTGTACAACAATCCCACTGATATTTCCATAGTCGTTCTGTACTTGGCAGATAAAGAACGAATTGGATCCACAAGGGATATGGTCTCTCAAGTCTACTATTGTTTCAAGGACTTCCTCCCAAGAGGGATCCTCTGATATAATGGTTCATTCCTTGCCTATGTTTGGCGGCATAGTTAATGAGTGTGAGTTAGGCTTACTGTCACTCATTTTGATGCTCGATACTCCTCCCAATACTCAATGTCCATAAGACCATCCATATCATTCCACCAGTTTTGCAAAATCGGGCCTTCTGGCCTATCATCTCAATCATCTTATCAACTCAATTCTTAATCAATCTCTCTAAATAGCTTAGGCTAATCATTAGAGAAGGGGGGCGGAAATCAAGTAGACCAATTTTATAGTTCAATTATGAATACTCATAGGACCATCAAGTTCTATCAACCTATCATCATGATCATATCACAATTAGCATTCTCAAATCAAGGCTCCAAATGTAGTCCTTAGGTTCATTCATACAATTTTTCATAAAATAACATATAGGGTTGGTGTGAAACCTGATAAAATTATCGAAATACTTCTTGAATGAGACGTGCTCATAACGCATCTTTTCATGCTCTATTTGGAAAATAATTTATTTTTAGAGAAATCAGATTAAAAAATAATTTTTTAATCCAAAAATGAATCTAGTGTTGATGCGTCATAGAGGCAGGCTATGCCCCTGTCATGGATGCACACTTATTTGTTTTTCAAATTTTTTTATGGAGATTAGGAAACTCATTTACAAAATTTTTGGAAAAAAATGCACCTAAGCACAATGCAGACCCGCTTTTACAAGGTGAAAATTTTCTTTTTAATTCGTGAGGAGCATTTCGGTCAATTTCTAACCCCTCCTAAACTCAAAACATGATCAAATTAAGTCATTTTGATATGTAAATAGGGTCTTAAACCCCATTCTAAGTCTTTCTCTAAGAACTTGAAAGACTAGAGCTTGAGAGAACAGAAGAGAGAAGCTTGATTGGGGGAAATTCAAGGAGATTTTTTGAATATTAATCATTAAAACTTTATCCTAGGTATGTACAGATAAACTAAAAGCATGAGATTGTTCTCTCATGTGCTCCATATATGGTCTTAGAAGTGAGTTAAAAGTTCTTGAGTCCACAAACATGACTCTTGATTATTTTCTTGAGATATTATATTTACTACATGTATTTTTATATGTTGATGATTATCATAAACTTTTTTACTTGAATTGGATATTATTCATGAGATATTGCATAAACCCTATATGTTAATTATTAAAAATGTATGAAATAAGATAGGAATTGAGTCTAGAGCCTTGATTTGAGAAAGTCGATTGTGGTGCGATCTAGAACGATGATGTGTTGATAGAACTTGACTGTCCTATAAGTCTCCACAAATAAACTCTAATGATTTTTCGATTCAATTGATCCCTAATTATTGTTATAAGCCTTGAGCTTTTGATTGGATGTTGATTGATGAGATGATGAAGTTCTCTATGAGACTGATTGAATGATCAATGCCTCCACGAGACTGATTGAGATAGTTTGATTGGGATGGATTGTTTTATGAGCATTGAGTCTTGGGAGGAGTATCGAGCATCAAAAGAGTAAGAGTTAGTCCAACTTGCACTAGTCAAACTACGCATCCAAGCATAACTGAGGATTAGAACCATTACATCTCATTGTAGTTCCCTCTTAATAGAGTCCTTGAAATAATAAAGGACTAGTTTGATTTGCTAGTGGTCCCTAGTGGATTTAATTTTTTCCCTACCTGGCAAGTACGAAATGATTGTGGCAATTTCAGCATGATTATTATACAATCACTGCTTATAAGTGATTATTGTCGGATAAAAACAACTCCCAAAAAGTTCCCAAATTGAGTACTCTGAGTCGAGATAAGATGAGAGGAGACTAATTTGATTGATGAGGTTTGATGGGTTGATGGGTCACTTGTCTACTCTCTATTCTTGCTTTAGATAAACATTTGACATGTTGATTTGTTATTGTCCTTGATGTTGATTGATATTTCATATTATTCTACCTTTTTTGGTTTCATTTAGCTATTTTACATACTGTGCATTCTACGTACTGATGCTATTCGGCACTGCATCATTTTATGATGTAGATATAGGGATTAGAGATCATCCACAAGATCATCATTGAGGATCTTGAACATTAAGTTGATTGGTGAGCCTCCCTTTCGAAGGATTCATTACTTTTACTTTCATCTTGCTTTAGATTTAGACTTTACTTTGCTTTATTTTGATTGAGGTAGCCATAGGTCTGTCATTGGCACCACCTAATAGTGATAGAGGCTTCATCGACTAGAGTTCGATGTTGATTGTTAGGATGGTGAGCTAATTCATTCCACTAGCCTTTCATTTATATTATTAAGTGAGATTTGATAGATGTGCCTATTTACATCCTTTATGTCTTCTGCTGATAGTAGAGCTTACTGATTGAATGATTGTGATGAGGCCCAGTGGTTCGCTTAGGGACTAGCAACAGTCTCTGGATACCGGCCACGTCATAGGCACCCTCTTCGGGCATGATAATCTTGGCATCAGAGCATAAGTTCAAGTGTCTTAGGGATTCTATAAAGTCATGTCTAGTAAAGTATTCGTTATGTGTGTGTTTTTAACCATACTTCATAAACAAAAGCCTATAGGGCATTAGGAATTGTTTCACTTCTTTCATGTTCTAAATCGTGCTATAAGGTTATGCTCTATGAAGGTTCTATTCTAATTCGTGCTTTATGCATTACAAAATTGTGATCATGCCTTTCTAGAAGAGGTGTTAGAAGTAGAGAATATCCCACCAGACAGCATGTTAACCTACCTGAGCCTCAAGGACATGAGGAGCCCATAGACAGGCTGTCTCTATTGTACAGCCCTTGCAAGATGAGGTCTCCAATGTCGAGCTTCACCAGGCTATTCAAACTTTAGCCCAGGCAGTCATAGCACTTGCTTTGATACAAGTAACTAGTCGACAAGATGCACATGACACTTCTAGAGTCTGGAAATTCTTGATGATAAATCCGCCTGAGTGCACAGGGTCTGCATCTACTGAGGATCCTGAGAACTATGTGAAGAAGCTTCTGAAAGTATTCCAAGTGATGCATATGGCTGATACTGGACTAGTGGAACTGGCTACTTACCAACTCAAAGGTGAGGCCAGACTTTGGTATGATCAATAGAAGAAGGGTAAAGGAGAGGATGCCCCTTTGTTAACTTAGGTTATGTTCGAGAAAGCTTTCATTGGGAGCTTCTTCCTAAGGGCGTGAAGAGAGGCAAAGGTGAGAGAGTTTTTGAACTTTAAATAGGGATTTATGACTATACAAGAGTATAGGCTGAAGTTTACATAACTTTCTCATTATACTTCGGACATGGTTGCTGATATGAGGGGGAGGATGGGAATTTTATGTTGATGGGTTAAATAGAGGGCCAAAGAGAGATGGAAGGAGAGCGATGCTTGTGAGTGATATATATATTGGGAGACTGATGACCTTTGTGCAATAAGATAATAAGGAAAGGCAGTATGATAGAGAGGAGTTCAGAAGCAAGAAGCTAAAACATCTAGCTATGAGGTTAGGAAGAAAGGCGATGGTAATCAATTTCCACCACTATCATCTACTAGTGCACCTACGCTTAGAGTCATAAATGATCAGAGGTCCCAAGATAGTATGGCTTAAGGTTTATGAGGTAAACCCCCATGTGGTACTTGTAGCAAGTTACAGATGGGTAAATATCGCGAGGGGAATGATATATGCTACAAGTATAGTGCAAATCACTATCAGAGAGATTGTCCATTATGGGATGACTAATATCAATCTTCTATGCCAGCCTCACTAGCTGAGGGAAATTAGAGAAGTACTACATCAAGCGCAAGCAGAGCTATAAACCTTTTGTATGCCATGGGAAATTAACATGATCAACAAAACTCCCCAGATATTATGACGGGTATGATTTGAGACTTTTCTATTGATTGGTATGTGTTGATAGATCCTGGTGCCACATTATCTTTTGTAACTCCCTATGTGGCCAGTAGATTTGATAGAACCCAAAGAGTCTTCCTGAACCTTTTGATGTTTCTACTCCCGTGGGTAAGTCTATTCAGGCTGATAGAGTCTATAGAGCTTGTGGAGTGTCCATCCATCATAGGGATACTATTATTTATCTGATTGGGCTAGATATGATTGATTTAATTTTATCCTTGGCATTGATTAGCTTCACGCATGTTATGCCTCCATTAATTATATATCCTGAATTAAGTTTCAGTTTTCGAATGAACTGGTTTTAAAGTGGAAAGGTGATTCTATAGCACCTAAAGGAAAGTTTATCTTATATCTTACATCCAGAAAGATGATTCCTAAAAGTTGTCTCTACCACCTTGTGAGAGTTAAATCTGATGACTTGAGTCTCCTACTCTTGAGTCAGTTTAGATTGTGAATAAGTTTCTTGAAGTGTTTCCTGAGGCTCTAACTAGAGTTCCCCCTTGATAGGGAGATTGACTTTGGGATTGATGTTCCTCCTGATACCTAGCCTATCTAAATTCCACCTTGTAGGATGGCCTCCACAGAGTTGAAAGAGTTGAAAGAACAATTGAAATATTTGTTAGAGAATGTGCTTCATAAGGTCGAGTATTTCTCCTTGGGTGCCCCTATCCTATTCGTGTGAAAGAAAGATAGTCTCTTAGAATGTGCATTGACTATAGGCAACTTAACAAGGTAACCATAAAGAATAAGTATCCTCTCCTAGGGATAGATGATTTATTTGACCAACTTTAAGGTGCCTCTTGTTTCTCAATGATAGACCTCAGATCTGGCTACCATCAGTTGAAAGTGAGGGAATGTGATATCCCAAAGACAGCCTTTAGGACTAGATATGTCCATTTTGAGTTCTTGGTCATGTCCTCTGGGTTGAAGAATGCACCTACAGCCTTCATGGACTTAATGAATAGGGTGTTTATATAGTACCTTAATATGTCTGTGATTGTATTCATCGAAGACATCTTGGTGTATTCAAGGGATGAAGAGGAGCATGCAAATCACCTTATAATTGACCTCAAAACACTTAAGGACCATGAGTTATAGGCAAAATTCTCGAAATGTGAATTCTGGCTTAAGTCTATGACCTTTCTAAGCCATATTATCTCCAATGATGGTATTCGATTAGATGCTTAAAAGATTGAAGCAATAAAGAACTGGCCTAGACTGACCTCTCCAACTGACATAAGAAGTTTCTTGGGGTTGGCAGGCTACTACTGTAGATTTGTTGAGGAATTTTCTTCCCTATCCACACCATTGACTAAGTTGACTCAGAGAAAGGTTAAGTTTCAGTGGTCCGACAAATGTGAAAAGAGTTTCTAAGAGTTGAAGACTAGACTGACTACTGCACCAATTCTAACCTTGTCCAACAGAACAGAGGACTTTGTGATCTATTATGATGCTTTGAGAGTTGGATTGGGATGCGTGCTGATGCAGAGAGGGAAGATGATAGCCTATACTTCTAGACAACTTAAGATCCATGAGAAGAAGTATCTAACCCATGATCTTAAGTTGGAAATTATGGTATTTGCACTTATAATATGGCGCCACTACTTGTATGCAGTGCATGTGAATGTGTTCACCGACTACAAAAGTTTGCAATATGTCTTCAGTCAAAAATAGCTCAACCTGCGACAGAGAAGATGGTTGGAGTTGCTCAAGGATTATGACATGAGCATTCTCTACCATCCAGGTAAAGCTAACATTGTTGCTGACACTCTTAGCAGGTTGTCAATGGGTAGCATAGCCCATATTGAAAAAAAGAAAGATGGAACTAGCTAAAGAAGTGCACCGATTGGCTCGACTGCGAGTTTAACTTGAAGAGAATGGTAACGGAGGAGTTAATATTTAGAAAAAGTCTGCTTCATCTTTGGTGGCAGAGGTAAAAGAAAAATGAGATCGAGATCTATCATACTCCAATTGAAGGAGGTTGTCCACAAACAAAAAGTGATAGTCTTCCCTAAAGAGGGAAATGGGCTATTGAGATACCAAAGTAGATTATACATTCTTGATGTTGATGGTATTCGAGATAAAATCATGGTTAAAGCTCACAGCACTAGATATTCCATCCATCCTGGCTGCTAAAATGTACCATGATTTGAGAGAAGTCTATTGGTGGAGTGGAATGAAGAGGGATATTGTGTTGTGCATCTCAAAGTGATTGAATTATCAGCAAGTGAAAGTTTAGCATCAAAGGCCATATAGATTGGCTCAGAACTTTGAGATTCTGAAATGAAAGTATAAGATGATCAATATGGAATTCATTACTGGTCTACCGAGATCTTGAATCAACATGATTCGATATAGGTGATTGTGGATAGGATGACCAAATCGGCTCACTTCTTAGCAGTTAAGACAACTAATACTGCGGAGGAGTATGCCAAGTAGAATATCTAAAAGATTGTGAGGTTTAATGGGGTTCCCTTGTCCATCATCTCGAATAGAGGAGCACAATTCACCTCCTAATTTTGGAGATTATTCCAAAAAGTATTGGGTACGACAGCGGATTTATGTACAACCTTTCATCCATAGACAGATGGTCAAGAAGAGCATACAATTCAGATGTTAGAGGATATGTTGAGAGCCTATGTTCTTGATTTCAAGGAAAATTGGGATGATCACCTACCATTGATTGAATTCGTATACAACAACAATTATCATGTAAGCATTCAGATGGCTCCCTATGAAGCCTTATATGGGAGAAGATATAGATCACCGATTGGGTGGTTCAAGGTTGGAGAAGCGGAGTTGGTTGGGCTTTATCTTGTCCATTAATCTATGGATAAAGTTAACGTCATTAAACAGAGGTTAAAGACTGCAAAGAGTCCCTAGAGATCCTACACTGATATGAGGAGGAGAGATTTAGAGTTTGAGGCAAAGGATTGGGTGTATTTATAAGTGTCACCTATGAAAGGTGTCATGAGATTTGGGAAGAAGTGTAAATTGAGTCCACACTATATTGGACCTTATCAGATTATGAAGAGGATTGGGAAGGTTGCTTATGAATTAGAGTTGCCTTCCGAGTTAGACGAAATCCATCCAGTGTTCCACGTGTCGATGTTGAAGAAATGATTAGGAGATCCTAACTCAGTCATCCTTGTAAAGAGCATTGGAGTGAAGAATAACTTGACCTACAAAGAAATTTCAGTCCATATCCTTGATTGTTGAATTCACAAGTTGAGGACCAAAGAGATAGTCTCAATCAAAGTCCTGTCGAGAAATTAATTTGTTGAAGAAGCCACATGGAAAGCTGAGGAAGAGATGAAAGCAAAGTATCCACACCTATTTGTGCCAAGTAATAAGAATGTTGAAGATAATTTTCTAACCACCACCACCAATAACAACAACATACCCAGTTGTGTCCCACAAGTGGAGTTTGGGGAGGGTAGATTGTACGCAGACCTTACCCCTAAATAAATTGATTGTCTTTTCTTGAGTTGATTGTCTATTCTTGAATTCGAATAGAGTTGATTGATGATTGAGATAAAATAGATAGATTGATTAATAGATGTGAATGTTGAGATAAGATTGAGTATATTTGTGCCTTGATATCCACCTTTACTCATCATTATAGGACAAATGATCCCAAGGGGGAGATGATGTAACACCCAGTAAAATCACCGAAATACCTTTAGAATAGAGACGTGGACATAACGTGTCTTTCCATGCTCAATTTGAAAATTCAAGACCAGATTTATGATCAGCATGAAAAATTAAACTGGG
The DNA here is from genome assembly GCA_025642045.1 of Solanum sejunctum. Taxonomy (NCBI): domain Eukaryota; kingdom Viridiplantae; phylum Streptophyta; class Magnoliopsida; order Solanales; family Solanaceae; genus Solanum; species Solanum sejunctum. The sequence continues at coordinate 1,359 of JAOTQJ010104801.1, read as the reverse complement.
AAGATGGTCTCAATTATCGAATCAAAAAATAATTTTTCGATCTGAAAATGAATTCCAGTGTTGATGTGCGATAGAGGTGCATCGCGCCCCTGTCATAGATGCACACTTATTATTTTTCAAATTTTTTTTTACAGAGATTGAAAACTTGTTCAGAAAATTTTCCACAACAAAAGGCAAGTAAATAGGTCATTTTGAGGCATAAATTTTTGAAAACAAATGAGTGTAAAAACATGCACAGAAAAATTTCCTTTAAATAAGGGGCATTTTGGTCAATTCTCAAATTCTTCTACACTCAAAACACAATCAAATTAGGTCATTGATGCGTAAATAAGGTCTTAAACCCCATTCTAAGTCCTTTTCCAAACACTTGAAAGATTAGGGCTTGAGAAAAGAGAAGAGAGAAGCTTGATTGGGGGAAATTCAAGGAGAATTCTTGAAGATTGATCATTAAAGCATCATTTCAGGTATGTAAGGCTAAACTAAAAGCATAAGATTGTTCTTTCATGTTCCCCATAGATGGTCTTAGAAGTGAGTTAAAGGTTCTTGGGTCAATATACATGATTCTTGATTATTTTTGTATTTGATTTATTTATCATGCCATAAAAATTTAACTTGGTTGTTATTTTTGCAACTTGTGTTACATAATTTTAATTTTATTTTTGTCATCATTTAAATATTCTTTCATTATTTTTAAAAGTTATACAATAAGATTTTAAAAACTGACAAAATACTATACTGTTGTTTAGCATCTAAAGTTTTAAATCGTAATCTAGCATTTTCTAATAAGTTATGTAATATGAACAAAAAATTCTAGACCACAAATGTTAGACCACAAATTATAAAAAATAAAAAATAAAATAAAACAACAAAAATTATTTAGACTAAATAGATCTCCCTAAAAAGGATTATTGATGAAAATTTATGATTTAAAGAGATCTGTGAGTGGTATTTGTAATACGGTTGACAATAATTTATTTGTTTGACTTATATTTTACAAAGATTCTTCAAATATAATTATCTACTTTATGCAACATTAATCTACTCCAATTTGAGGATACTTTATATTTCAAATAAAATATATAATTTATCATTTATTAATTTTACTTAAAGAATATTACCTGCTAGCCTTTGGAGAAGTTTCTTTTGATTGGGTAACGTGGGTTGTAACTTGCTCAACCTCATTCTACTTTATCCATAATGTTAGACCCCGTAATTAATCCAATCGAAGTAAATCGTTCAATTGAAAAAGTTATGACGATCATGGCGTAATTTAAATTAAGTGAGTTCGCGGTGCTTAATTATAATTGGAGCGTATATTTTAAGTTGGAGTCGAGAGTCCTCAATTGGATTAAAATAGAA
>JAOTQJ010104800.1:0-44271 GCA_025642045.1 Solanum sejunctum | reverse complement strand
ACCATATAGAAGTCACCAAAATAAAAGCTAAGTGAGCAGCAACTTTCTGGACACAAGCTGTCCAGAATTTCCAGCAATTTTCAACAAAGGTACTATCATATATTTCTTGTTTTTCATGAAGAAATCATACCAACTACAACTATAATTACTTACCTTTGCCTTATATGTTCTGTATATTCTTCAAAAGACTTATAAAATTGATTTTGCAGCTTGGTGAAGTGGATTAGAAAGAAGACAAAGAACTTTAAGAAAGCTGAAACAATATTTCTTAGTGCAATGCCTTAGTGCTGCACTTAACCCATTTTTTTAAAGATTATTTTTGGCCAACTTTTTATTCCACTCTTGACCTGATAATTACACTCATTAATGGTATATTATCGCAGAATTGTATCTTTCAAAATTGGACTCAATTGGGTCTCAAATATGATGGACGTATGCTGCCATTTTCAGCTTTCTTCTTAGTTGGGTTTTGGGTCCAAAAGGTCAAATTATTTGTAGTGTGCTTTGGACGTTTTTAAATTCCTCTTGGACTGAAAATAAGGTCTATTTATGATGCTTAAACACGGGCCAAAGTTACATCCTTAACATGGAATTTATTTGTAATCGAACTTAAACCAATTCGTTGTCGAGTTGAGTCTCCATTTTAGCTATCGATTTTAAGCTAAGAAAGTAGGTGACTAACCTACTAGATTATTAAGTCATACAATAACCTCAATTCTTTTACTTAGTATAAGGCTAATATATCCTCAATTTAACACCAACACATATACACCCTCAACCCTCTTAAGCATTTAGACTCATATGTCGCCCATTAACATGAGATTCAAGCACTTTCAAGAATTGATGCTAATTTGACCAAATCATAATATGATTTACTTATATAGCATCAGTACATGTAAAATGTGGGGTGTTACGTAAATAAACATAAGTACATGACTATAAATCAATATATCTTCATATGCAAGCTTATCCCCATTCAATCCCCAAATTCCAAATTCACAATTCAAGCTAACAATCAACCCTCTTTTCATGTTTTACCTTCAATGTAATGCACCCCTAACATACCCACAAGCTTTACTTTACATAAATAAAGCTAGAAATTAGCAAACCTTTCAAGCCCCTTACTATACCCAAGTCTTCATATCCATCAAACCAAGCGCTTCCTTGACCAACTAACGCCACCACGCAACTTAGGAGACCCAATATACCAAGCTTGAAGTGTCAAATAATCGAAAGATCGAAAAAAATAATTTTTTTTTATTTCTACTGTAGCAACCCGAGAGGGTTGCTAGGCTGCTCTTGGTTCTCTCTTTTTTTTCTAAGTGTTGGGACACTCTCTTGCATACAAGAGATATATGCATATATATATATATATATATATATAGGCAAATTAAGTTCGACTTGAACCAATCAAAATGTGCCACCACACATGACCCCGCTAACAATTTAAATCTTAAAGGCTACACTTTAGAAGAAATTTACATTTGGTCCCAAACTTTACCAAATTGAACCAATTAAGGAATTTTGAGTTCTAACATTACCCAACATATTTATGCCCATATAAAATATAGGAGGATTGAATGTTTACTCATTCTATGTTGACCCATTTTCAACCTGTCCAAATTTGACCTAACCCATTCATTTTCCACCACTAGACATAAGACCAATTCATCATTTGCTTTTTCTTTTTTTAATTCATATTTTTGTTAGAGTATCTTATAGCCAAGGAAAGGAATTTTAACTTCTAGGCTAATATTATTTTGCTTTCTCATTTAATTTAAGTATTAATTAAAATAGCTCAGTTGTCAAGAGCAGAGACATAAATATAATTAAAACAATATCGATCTTCTTCTTTATTTTATTCAATCTATTATTGTTCATTATATCTTTTACAATGAATGATTTGAATTATGTGATGGTGACTTTGATTCTGTTAAAATCTCATTTTGGCATTTAATGGATTTTTTTCTTCTTTCTGTTATGTTCACCTATATATTAATAGTTCAAATAGTATATTCTTACTACTTTACTAAACTTGTTAACTTAGATCTGTAATTTTTTATTTCTTTTACCTGGTTATAATAAATTTTGGATGACTACTAACATGATTGGCAAAAACTTTGCTTTCTCTATTTTTACTACACTTGATAAAATTACTAAATTACTTGTCAGGATCCAATCCAAGGGTTTAGACGTGACACGGCTAATGGAAACCCGAAGGGACCCAAACAAGCCTCTTAGTATATCAATCACACATCCTTGGTCATGGAGGCAAAGTAAACAACAATAAGAGATATATAAAATGGGAAGTAGGACTAAGGGAACTCTTAATTATAAAGAAACTATAAGATTCAAGCCCATAACATAATAACATCATAATATCGAACATACACCTCTAACTTTGACTGTAGCGGGGACCAAGACACTTTCCGGGCTCATCCTCATAATTTTCAATGTTCAACACAAAGAAAACTTAAAATAGCAAGAAAAGTAGATAGTGTTCTTGAACTTAAGCACTTACCAAGCTTATCTTAGAAATATCTCACTAGACACGTGGAGGATGATCAAGAGGAACTCTGATCCCTACATTATGATATCATGTAGGCATAAAGTATGCATTAGTATATTTGAATGTACTATATATATATAGGATGCAATGCAACAAGACATAAGACAATATAGTCAAGATGCACAGAAGTAGGCAATGATAAGTGAGATTTTAATATGGCATGCAAGGTTAATGCTTGAAGTAAGACATGCTTGTAGATCATTCAAATTATATAAAACATAACACATGTGTGAGAAGAGACCCTAAACAACAAAAGTAAGATCAAGTGAGCTACAACTAGAAATTCTGATGATTACCCCTCATCAATAAAGAAGTGAACTACTTTGCAAGGTAAACCATACTTCACCTTATGAGAGTCTGTCCCATTTTGGAGAAGTAACCACTCTTATGGGATCTCACCCCATTTCGACGTGGATTTCATGATAAATGGCACTAAATGTATCCACTGTTTTAGCAAGGGTATAATATAATCCTATGTTGGCACATAGTTTGAGGAAAGGAGTGTGGACACTTGAAGATAGTATATGTCGACATCCATTTCATCGGTGCTAAGTCTAATCCTATGAAATCCTTAAAATAATCATAACTTGTATAACTTGTAAGAAACATGGAAACATGACATGAGTAGATTTTTAACATAATTGACCTCTAATGGTGAGCCTAACTCAATACATGAGGATAGATCATAATCATATATGAACTCTTGCTTTAACATAAATGTCACACAAGAGGTAAAATCTTGAAAATAGGGCTTGGCTTTATACTTGCATAATCATAGATAATTTCATAAATTCATTGCATGCTTTATAGCCCATTTTCATCATGAAGTCATTTCACTTGTAAAATATTTAAATAACTTGAGAATTCTCGACTTGACATTTTATCAAACACTTGGTGGGCACATATGGGCATATGTTCAAATCATGCAAAATGCAAGAGTACAGATCATGAAATAGTCAAATCAATGCATCTTAAAGTCATATAACTCATCCCACCAACATCATGGTAAAATCCCATCATGGGTAAATTATAAGTCATATCAAAATTTCACAATAGCTCATAGATTTCATAGCTTGAATCAGGCATAGTCTCAATAGACAAAGATCAATCCAAAGTATAAGGTAAAATAGATATTCATGCATAATCAATAATATTTGATAAAATCCCAAAATAAATCATGCTCATAATTCAAAATAATAGATACCCATATATAATACTGAAACAACCCCAAAAAATGCCCGAAAATGTGCCTCGAAAATGCACAAAATTATAATTTTCATATATCTCAAAATTGATACGCTATATCGAACATTTGACTTCATATTCTTGTTAGGGGGTCATTTTGAGTGGAAAATGGGTCTGTCCTCGACTTAAGAGAAAACTTTTAGCAATTTCAATTTTTAAAATTTTATTTTTAGAGAGCTTTTGCTCCCCTGGTGTGACGCACCAAGGGCGCGCACTAGAGTAAATTTTTGGCCAGTTTTGACTTCAGTCCAAGACTTTTAAGTGTTGGGTCTAAGTGTTTCCAAACATGCAAACACCTATACTTAGCCATTTTCACCCCCATATCATTCTATACATTCCCAATACTCATTCAAATACTTAACCAAATATTTTACTCCTAAACTCAAGTCTCAAAACCCTCTCCAGATCTAAGGATTTCCTCTCAAATTACAAGTCTCCATCTCCAAGTTTCATCATGTTCATCTCCACAGCTAAGGTATATGGGTTTCTTTCACCCATGATACTCAATCTCTCTTTACTCAAAATTACAAGATTTGAAGTTGACTTATTTATGGATCTTCTCTATTATGAAAATCACTGCACACTATGTTGAGGTTCATGAAATTGTGACTGTTTTACCATATTTTCTGTTATGAATCTATGATCTATTATAAGATTTGATGAAGGGTTTTGATTTATATTGTTTTAGGGTGTTAACAAGTATCTATTGAAGGTTTTACATTGAATTTACTAGCATAATTTCACTCTTGAACTGCATAGTTTTATGCTAGCACTACACATCCTTTATGTGTTTGATAAAATATCCGGTTATGGCATATTAAAGAGTTGAGGACTCAATTCTTGTCTTATGAGTTGAATGACTATATGATGATAAAATGATGATATAATGATAATTAAATAATGATGAAATGCATGTATATTTAAGATAATAGAATGGTGATGAAATGATGATGAAATGCAAATATGTCTATGATGATAGAAAGATGATGAAATGAGATAGAAAGATGATAAAATGATGATGAAATATATATATGTATATGATGACTAGATGACAATGAAAGGTATGAATGTATAAATAATATTGTTTTTTATAGTTTTTCTTGTGACCATGCCCCACTCGGGGGTCGCGCACCGGGTAACTGTTTCAAGGGGTTCGTACCTTAGTAACCACTATGTTAATTGATGATATGGACTTTTCCCGTCTAATGACCTATGCCGAACAAATGAAAGAAGAAAAATTAATGAAGAGTAGGGGTTATGAGGCCAAGAGGGCCCATTTCAAGGGTAAGTTCCAAAAAGGTGGTCTGTTCCATAAAGGCCAAGAATCTTCTTATGCATTTCATAGAAGGGTTGCCAATGACTTTCCAAGGGCCCAAGGGGTTAGTGTTTTGGTTCCTAATGAGGTGTGTCCTAGGTGTGGAAGGGGTTATAAGGGCCCATGTTTGAGAGATACTAATGCATGCTTTAGTTGTGGAGAGGTGGGTCATAAAAGGGTGGATTGCCCTCGAAATTGCAACAAAGCAAAGAGGTTCATCCACAAGGTGCTAATGCGGTCCCAATGGGGAGAGATGGCTTATTAGATGGTGCCCCAAGTCATAAATAATTTTGTGGTTTACATGGGAGGCAAGGGATTGATGAAGTCCCTGATGTTGTTACCGGTATGTTGAAAATGTTTGACTTTGATATGTATACATTGATTGATCTGGGTGCCACTCTTTCTTTGGTTACCTCTTTTGTTGCCAAAAAGTTTCATATTGACCCTGAGTTGTTGCATGAGTCATATGAGGTATCTACTCCTATTGGTGAATTTATTATTACTAGAAAATATTATATAAGTTGTCCTATTTGCATATTGGATAAAATATTACCTTGTGATCTTGTTGAGTTAGATATGGTTGATTTTGATATTACTCTTAGGATGGATTGGTTGCATACATACTATGCTTCTATTCATCATCAAACCCGTAGTGTCAAATTCAATTTCCAAATAAACCTGTATTTGAGTGAGAAAGTCAAGATTTGATGGTTAAGGATACATTCATCTCTTGCATTAAAGCCTGTAAGTTGATCTCTAAGGGGTGTCTTTACCATCTTGTGAGGGTTAGGGATGTGGAGTCTAAAGTCCTCCCCATAGAGTCGATTTCGGTTCTTAATGAGTTTCCTTTTGTCTTCTCAAATAACCTTCTTAATGTCTCTCCCAAAAGGAAACTAGACTTTGGCATAGACTTCCTCCTCAATACTCGACCCATTTCTATTCCCCCATACTATATGGCCCCAGCAGAGTTAAAGGAATAATTAAGGGACTTGTTTGAGAAGTGATTTATTAGGCCTAGCCAATCACCTTGGGGTACGCTGGTGTTTTTTGTGAAAAAGAAGGATGGATCTCTTAGCATGTGTATTGACTACCGACAACTCAATAGGGTCACCATCAAGAATAGCTACCTTCTCCAAGGATTGATGATTTTTTTGACCAATTGCAAAGGGTTAGTCATTTCTCTAAGATTGATCTTCAATATGGGTATCATCAAGTTAAAGTGAGGGGGTGTGATATTCCCAAGATGGTCTACTAGAATAGATATAGACATTATGAATTTGTGGTGATGTCTTTTGGGTTGTCTAATGCATCGACCATCTTTATGGACCTAATGAATAGAGTCTTCAAACCCTACCTTGATTCATTTGTTATGGTCTTCGTTGGTGACCTTTTGATCTATTCTCATAGTGAGGAGGAGCATAGGGCTCATTTAATGGTTATGTTGCAAAGATTGAGGGAGGAGAAATTGTATGCTAAATATGAAAATTGTGAATTTTGGTTGAAGGAGGTTGCTTTCCTAAGGAGTACCTTGTCATTTCACTTTGGAACAATTTTCAACTTTCCTAAAGACTTTTTACTCTTTACTTTACTTCACAAGGCAGCTAATAAAACCCTCTAGGATTCTTGAAGGAAACCTTAATCATGAAGGCTTAAGGTAAGTGGAAATATCCATGTATTTGGTATACTTATCCCATGAAAAACAAGAAGTATATGCTAGTTATGCTTGTGAACCAAGATCGGACAGAATGTGTTTAGAAAGTTGCTACCTTTTTTCTTAGTGACTTCTCTATTGTTTGTTGCATGGATTATGAAAAAATGTTGATGTTATTAACATGTTTTAAGTTATAGATATTAATCTAAGGTTGATGCTATGATTTTCTTTCACTTAAAAATGAGTTTTATTGTGCCATCTTAAGTGTTAGTTTGATTGGAACTTGTTGGCTGATGGATGAAAGGCTATTGCCTCACATCCTTCATGACTGCTTTAGTATTGTATTGGGACTGTTTTAAGTCTATTTTTATGCATAGATGTGTTGAGGATAGTTTGGTTAAAGTCTGGATAGTTTTGAATTATTGACATCAAGATATAGGGAAATGGCATAATGTTGTGCTACCTGATTACATGTCATGTGGAGTTGTGTGTGTTGTTAATCGTGGAATATTTCTAGCAAATTATAGACTTAAAATAGGTTGTATATACCATCTATATGGAACAGGTAGTAGAAAAATATGCTTAGGGGTAGAAAGGTTAAAATAAGGTCATTGGGTCGATGCTTATGGATTGTTGCTCAAAGTTTATTTTTAAAATTAGATTGGATTGACAATACATGTTTAGTACTTACCAATGCTTGGTTTATTACCCACACTAATATAGATAACTACTTGAGAGAAAAGGAGGTTACTTCGAGGTAATAACGAGGTCATACAACGAGGTATGTAAGGCTACTTTATTTATATTACATTGGCATGAATCTAGATTCTTCCTTGGCACATAAAGGCACTTACCAACCCCAACACAAATATTAACTGTGTCTCCACTCTTTCATATATTCATATGGTTACATAGTCACCTTTTAATCTGCATATATACTTGGATACCAAGATACATGGGATCTTGTTGCTAAATAAAGTTCATGAGTTGTTTTATCTCATACGCATTTCATTATTTGTGTAATGTACTCTTTTCATTATCGTATTATCTTGTATGATTATTTACATATCACATGCTACATCTACAGTCCTGCATCTCCAATATTATTACCACTAAAAGAATCATCTCAAAAGTAATTGAAAGATAAATTATATTGCTCCAATCATATCTAGAGATTGTATACTGATGTAAAAAGGAGATGTTTAGTGTTTGAGGTGAATGATTAGGTGTACTTGAAACTGTCACCCATGAAGGGTGGTATTAGATTTGGAAAAAGGTAAAGTTAAGTCCTTGATACATTAGTCCTTACAAGATTATGAGGAGGATTGAGAGTGTTGCCTACGATCTAGACTTGCCTTCTAAGTTAGCCGTGATAGATCTGATCTTCCATGTCTTAATATTGAAGAAGTGCTTTGGATATACTTCATTGGTCATTTCTATTAATTGTATTGGCATTAAAGATAGCCTTACTAATGATGAGATTCTATTCCAGATTCTTGATCGTCAAGTTTGCAAATTAGGGACCAAAAAAATAGTCTCAGTCAAAGTTCTACGGAGAAATCAATTTGTTACGAAAGCTACATGGGAGAATAGGAAGATATGAAAGCTAATTACCTATAACTATTCATGCCCAATGATGAGAAGATTGAAGGTAATGTCCCTACTCTTTACTTGAACTAATTTGTCTATTCATGAGTCTGAATAGTGATTGTATAGATTGTTGATTGGTTGATTTTATTGATTTGGGATGAGTCATGATTGTTATTTATGCCTTGAAATCACCCATAATTACTCATCCTTTGTGGAAAAAACTCAAGGCAGAGATATTATTAAATCAAGTAAAATTATCAAATTACCCCTAGGGAGTAGAGTGCTTGCACAATGCATCATCCTTAATTATTTCGAAAATCTATGGACAAAATCATGATCAGTTCGAAATGATAGAATGGAAAACTGGTCTCTATGGAATTTTAGGCCACTTGGAGCTAAAAAATAATATTTTGGGGAAGAATGCAATTTCCATCAAGGTGCATGACACCTCTGTACTGCGGAGAAGCCCGAAGATGGGTCATTATCGTATTTTACCCATAAAACTCATTCAACATGTGTGATTATGCACTACACAATAATGAACTAAGGTAGAGCAAGTCAGTGGCGCAGACCTACTCCATCACATTTCAAGTTTGTCGTATTGGCTAAAATTTATTAAGGGGAATTCCAGACTTATACCTACCACTCCTGCACCTAATCCACTATAGATTATTTTTAGCCTTAAAGGGGTTCCTAAAATCATTCATAAGTCTTTTGCTCTAAATTAACTAAAGACCTAGGGCTAAAGAGAGTAGAAAGGCTAGGTTTCAAGGAATTCAAACCAAATTCTGCAACACTAATAATCCTCCTCCATACTATGTAAGGATAAACTAAAGTATGGAATTATTTTTCTATGTTCCCATAAGATTTGTAGGTTGATTATGAATGAATTGAATATCTATGAAGGTTTTCTTGAAAAATCTATATTCTACTTAATATTTCATTTTATATGTTTTTATGAACTTGTTTCTTAACAAATGAGATGAATTCCTATTTAAGTATAAACCCTAGATATTATATAATTAAATTTTTTGTGAATAAATCTAGGGGATGAACCGAGAGACTTGACATGATGAATGTTGATTGTGAATGTGATGTGAGCATGATGATAGTGTTGATAGAACAGGATGGTCCTCTGGGTCCTCATCAATTAAACTCAAATTATTAGTCTAGATTGATAGTCCTATTAAGTGATTGTCTAAACCACTCTTTAATGATGTGATAGGAAATTAATTGGATGGTTGATAGGCTAAAAGGCTTGATTGTGATAGAATTTATAAGTTTTATGAGACTCATTGATTTGGATTGGTTGTTAATGAGCCTTGAGTCTTGGGAAGAGTATCAACCCTGAATTGGGTATGAGTAAGTCCAACTCGAATAGTCACGCCTCGAGAGGGTACCCTTGGCGTGATTGGCATTCAGTGACTATTGATAGCCCCTAAGCAAACCACTCGTTCTCATCACATTCGTTCAACCACATTCCAATAGTGGAAGACATTAGTGTATAAGAATACGTAATGAAAATAAAATGATAAATAATAAGTAAAGGAAAAGGTCAAATATTTCATCCATAAACTAAGACTAGTATAAAACAAACTAGTCAAAAATAACATCCAATCACAAGTCAACAGTCTAGTCTATGAAGCCTCTAAAATATCTAACTAAGTGGTGTCAATGATAGACCCATGGCTACCTCAAAATAAAATAAAAAGGCTAAAACTCAAAGGTAGAAGGAAAAATATGATATCCTCCAAAAGAAAGGGAGGACTCACCGATCAGCTGAATGCAAATAGGTCCTCAATGGTGCATCTGTTGATGACTAAGAGTGCTTGTCTCTGCATCATGAAAAGATGCAAGCCCAAATGGATGTCAATACATGAAATATATAAGTATGTAAAATGGTAAAAAGAAACATGTAAAGAAAGAATAGCATAAACTCAAATAACTTAACTCAAGAAATAGGAAACTCGATCATGAAGTCAAGAGTCTAAAGTACTAATGCAATTTAGACAATGACTACTCATCTATTATCTATGTCCCATCCACTTAGAATACTATCAAGGCCTATTTGGGAGTATCTCTAACCAACAACCATCACATATGAACTAGTGATGATATAATAAAGTGATGTCCTTGCCACATCCATCCAATGTCTTGCCAGGGTATACACATCCCATCAGTGGTTGCAAAATTTGTAACATCAAGTCCTCTTTATTAGGACAATAGGAAACATCTGATTTTATGATTCAATCCTATCCTCTGCCAGCTATGTAGTTACTGAATTTGAGTTGAACTTATTCTTACTCAATTTGGTGCTCAACGCACCTCCCGTGACTCAATAATCTCATAAGACATCAACTATATGGTTAACTCGTTCATCTATTCTCATTGGACTTTTGTCAACTCAATTCATCACATCAACTATCAACTCTTTGGTTACATCATTTTAAGGTTCAACTCTTGATTCATAAGGACTCTATCAGGGATCATTCTAACACATAGCATCCAAGAAAAAAAAAGTAGAGTTAAAGCATTTAGGGATTCCATAGACTCTTTTGGCTCAAATTATGCTCATGCATGCTCATTTAAATTAAATACATAAAAATAACAAGAATTCATGTTAGGGTTTATGTAGTAAGGTAAAATCATCTAATTCAAGTAGTTAAATCATAAAAATAGTAATTCATGCAAGATTATATAGAAATACACCACATTTTAAAGAAAACCTTCAAGAAATATTCATGGGAGACTCAATTTAGTGACAACTCCATCAATCTGGGTTATGGGGCACATGGAAGAACAAAATTCATGTTTTGGTTATACTTACATACTTGAAAGTTTTGAACCTTGAAAGATATTGGAAGAATTCTCAAGTTTTTCTTCAAACCCTATCCCTTATTCTCTCTTGAAACATTACTTCTACGTTTAAGAGAGTGATTTATCATAAAAATATTGAATTAGCGTGTTTAGGGCTTTATTTAGGTGTAATAAAGTCAATTTTGAGGCATTGAAATGGTGGGGAAAAGACCAAAAGAATCTTTATTAAAATGTTGTCAAAAGTCATCTAGGGCGCATCTACGGCCCATAGAAACGTCTAAGGCCCATAGGGACCCTTTCATAAACTTTTGGGCAAAATTCAGGGTCTTTGGATCACTTTAACGAGCCTAATCTATGGCCGGCAGAAGGTTCTACCACCCGTAGATGGGTCCATAAAGTCTGGAACCAAAAATTGAGTTTTCAGCAATTTTCCCATCAGTTAGCAGATGAGCCATACTTTACTCCACGGCTCAAGATTCGTAGAACAACTCTGCACCTGGCACTCTCCAGTAAAACGATCATAACTTTTGACTCTAAACTCCAAATGAGGTGAAATCAATTGTGTTAGAAAGCTAATTCAAAGACCTATCATTTCCTAGTTAATGGGACACCTAACACTTATATGCATAGAGTTATGATCATTTAAATTGACCCTTGCATAATCTAACAATAGGAACTCAATTTATATGAAAGTTTTGACCTCGACTAAGTACTAGAGGTATCTTATGACCTTAATACACTTCCCACATATAAGAATAAGGCTTGAAATGTATGTATATGTGAGGATAGATTTATGGGGTATCATATGAACTCAATAACTATGTCACCATACATAGCAAATGATTCAACAGTTAAGTCAGATGTTTCTCTATTTTTAATGTCCTAAAATAATGAGACTTGATTTGACTGATGCATCCATGATTAGTTTATTTGTTCTTGACCCTGGCAAGGTATTGGATAGACTGACAACATGTCAGTTTGTTGCACAATCACTAGCTCATAACTAGTCGTTGTCAGACAAGAGAAACTCCATCTAGGTTTTGATAGTACTCTAATTGGATCGAATTGGATTGTATATAACTAGTCTCTATCTAAACCTTAATCTTGCATTAGTGGAATGAGCTCAAAGGTCATTTTTTGTGTTTTTGACAAAATTACCATTTTGCCCTTCTCGAATATTGCCTTGATGTTAGTTGTGTTCTTATACTGTTAGACTATGAGGACCATGTAAATGCTAGTTATGGGCTTATGTTATGTGATAGGTATGTATACTGAGATTGACTCTTGTTTGTATATGTGTATAGCCTGATACTACTGAGATATGATGGTTTTTGAGGCTGATTTTTGACTATATGTTACACTATGGATTAGTTCTACTATATATATGATTTCTCATGGCCCTAGTTTTATGGATATCTATGATACGACTATGCCTATCTATGTTCGTTCTGAGTACCTTTGGCTACCTAGATTATTGTTTAATTGCCCCTAGTTAGACATGATTTTGTATTGCTCTATAACATATATGCTTCTTTATATAGTTGTTAACAATTGCACACTTGTTATACACCACAAGAAAATAGGTCTTTAACGAGGAAAAATTTGTTCGCTAAAAGTATAAATCTGATCATTATTAGTCAATAATGGCCGACAAAAATTATATCGTCACCGATCATTAGTAGCTACATTATTAAAAGTTAACAACCAGATTAAATCTCATCATTAAAACTTAACGATCAGATTAAATTAGGTGGTTTAAAAAGCTTTAATGATGACAAAAATTTGGTTGTTATACCTTTTTTCAGCAATCAAATTTTTTCTTCACTGATTGATATTCTAGTTATTAACAAAAAGGGCAAGTTTGGTGCCCTTCCGAGGAAGGGCACAACTACAAGGATCTATTGTACGGTGGTCTTACATTGCATTTCTGCCAGATGATGTTACCAAGATTTGAACCCGTGACCTTTTGGTCACATATCAATAACTTTACTAGTTACTTCAAGGCTCTCTTCAGTTCTAGTTATTAAAACCTTAATTACAACCACAAATCAAATCAGTAAAAGTACAAACTGCACATAAATATACACACACAAACATATAAATACGTGCACATATGAAAACATACAAATTGATTATATTCATATAAAATTCATAGTTCACTATAAAGAATGATATTGCGTAAAGTTATAAAAATATAGACATACAAATTTATATGATATTATATTTTTAACTCTTAATAAAAGAAAAACTAGAATATCTCTGAACAATTTTTGAAATATGAAATGCATTCTTCCTATTCTTCTAATTTTCTTTTGCTTATACTTTTTTACTCTTTCTCGAAGGATGAGTTCTTCAAACTGCATGATCTGTCAAAAGACAAGTATAAAATCTTCATGAAAAGTTATTAATAATCCTCCTAATAACTATTATCTTCTTTTTTCTTAAATCAAAGATTAACCACAATAAAATATAAAATATATTTCTGTTCTCATAACACAAAAAAAATATTGGGCTTTCTAGTTCTAGAAATAGAGTTGTTTGTTTTGTATTTTGCACCTTAAGTTATTAACTTTTTGTACATTGCTTTATGGATAAAACTCCCAACTTCTTTTAGTTTCACCTTTTATACTAATGGTATTCACCTAATATAAATAACTCAATATCATAAGATTATTATGAGATACAAATCAATTATATTATCTTAAATTTTAAATAATAAAAAAATTATAATTTCTTAATTAATTAGTTGTTGATTATGTCATGTAAAGCTTTTCGAATTTTCTTTTTGTAAAATTTCATGTTATACTTTTCTAACTCAAACAAATGATTTTTCTTTGTATACACTTGTTACTTACACAACCAATAATGAAAAAAAAATTGACACAATATATATTTTTTATTAGAAGAAACATTATTACTAAATACTGATCCTTAAGTCTATTGATCAAGGTAATTTGCTAGTGGAGAAGTATCTATCCTCTTGAGAAAATTACTTACGACTAAATTTATATAATTTTTCTACCTTAAATTAATCCCATAAGCTTATAATTATATATTTCATACTATTACTTCTGTTATTGATTTTTGTTTCATTACAATTTTTTCTTTTGACCTACTTCTTCTTGCATCCTTTAAAAATGTCAAGTAAAGATGAATAAATTGTCCAACAAAATAAAAACATATATAGAAACTATATCAAGAAAATATTTAAGTTAAAAAGAATTGTGCCAAAAAGATTGTAATTAAATACTTTTATAATAACTCAAAATTTTATATAATTGACTATAACAATAATGATGGATAGAGTTATTAGAAAATAATACATTAATTTTTTTCTTTTTATAAATATTTTTTAATGAAATAAGCAAAATTATAAAAGATGGAGGATTTTATTAGAATGATTAACAAAATGCTACTCATTATACTTATAACATAATTTGGTCTGATCACTTTACACTCATATTAATTAAAACATATTTTAACGACGGGATGTTATGTTTTTTAACAATCAAATTTGTCCCCTCGTTAATGTTGGATTTAAATTTGTCTTCAATAGTCCAAAAATAATTTGACCATTTTAAGTGTATTTATAACGACAGAAAAACATTGGTCAGTATAAGTATATATATAATGATCGAAAAAAATTTATTCACTATATGTATATTTGTAGCAACCGAAAAAATATTTGGTCACTATAGGTATATTCATAACGACAGAAAAAAATTTGGTCACTATAAGTGTATTTATAACGACCAAATTCATTTTTTTTGTTAAGAAATGACTGTTAAAACTCTTTTTCTTCTAGTGATTTTATCAAAATGATTAACAAAGCGCCACTTGTTATACTTATAACATGATTTGTTCTGATCTCTTTACACTCAAATTAATCAAAATAAGTTTTTACATTAACTAATATCTTTTAACAATGAGATGTTATGTTTTTTAACAATCAAATTTATCCCTTTGTTAATGTTGGAAACTAAAATTTATCTTTAAAGAGCGAAAAAAGATTTGGTCACTATAAGTGTATTTATAATGACTGAAAAATAAATTGGTCACTATAAGTGTATTTATAATGACTGGAAAAAAATTTGGTCGCTATAAGTATATATTTATAATGACCGAAAAATAATTTAGGCACTATAAGTATATTTATAACGACCGAAATTTTTTTTATCACTATAAGTATATTATGTAACGATCGAATTTATTTCTCTTCATTAAGAAATAATCATCAAAAGTCATTTTTTTAGTGATACTTACGGGTAACTAGGGGAAACGTGCTATATTCTGAGAAATGTTGTAATTGTGCTCCTTATTGGGCCTTGTTACTGTTGGTTTAAGATCCGATACTATTACACCTCTTGTGGGCTAGAAACGGGGATGTGTCCCTATTATGGAAATGTATGCCATATCCCATAGGATCTATTGAGTTATTTATGGTTGAGATACTGTTACATGAATTGGTCGTTCAGACTAATAGATTGTTCTAGATATTGTTACATTACCAGTAGGCTGACATATAGTTGCCTTAGGCTGTATCATCTGTAGCAGCTAGGTTGTGGTACATTCTGGATAGGTGACACGCCTTTAAGTATTTGGTCTCTTTGAGTATTAGCCAACACTTATCTATAGTTGATATGTGTAGAGCCACGTAGTAACACATTCACTAAAGGCATTAGGTAATCTACAAGGTCGAGTGTCACGATCTAACACTATATAATTTTAGAGGTTCAGATCAGGTAGTCTAGTTGAAAGAATGACTATTCCTATTATTCAGGTCCTAGATGGCACATCATTTTGTTCAAGTCCAGAATGTCCATGTATGTTCTTGGTTCAGGGATCCCGTTGATTATCAGATCATCTATCCTTGGCTAGCTTCCCCCAGTCAGAGCCCAAGTTGGGAGGACTAGGGATTTGAGACCCCATTTGATAGCTAGGGGTTTGAGACCCCATGAGATACTGATTCTTAGACCCATACACCTGTTATAATGATCTGGCCTAGCCCATCACAGATTTGTCATTTTTGGCTCATCCCAAAATATGCCTCTTAGTATAGAGACTTGTTTGTTACTTATATACCCAAAAACTCTCTTGTGTTTTGCCGATGTGGGACTTTTTATCTCAAGATAGGTTGTTACATATACCCCTTCTGTGTACTCAGTGTCCTCTCTGAGGTTTGCCCCACCTCACCAGGATTCACCTAAACTCAGTTAACTCTGACCCAGATCGACAAAGTTGACACAAGAGTGGCTCTGATACCACCTGCAACAATCTTGCCCAACACTACGAAGTATTGTTCTCTCTTGGACTTAGCCCATCATATATTTCTTCCTGTGGGCTCACCGTAAAAGGCGTGTCACAGTATATAGATCAGTTAATTACTTATATACCCAAGATCTCTCTTGTGTTTTCCTAATATGAGACTTCTTATATCAAGATGGGTTATTACATCAAGTTTATCACTCCCCAAGTGGGTACCCTAGACGTGGTCCACCCTCAGATACTATTGCTAGTTCCCAAGCAAACCACTAGGCCTTATCACATTTATTTATTCAAAATAACTAATCAATCAGCAGAAGACTATGATAATAAAACAAGGACAATCTAAGTCTCAAAAGCATATAAATAAAACAGGCTTGTCTGAAAGAAACTAGATTAACATAATCTCCAATCAACAACTCGACTCTAGTCTATGAAGCCTCTATCACTATCAATTGGTGCCAATGACAAACACATGGCTACCTCAACTCAAAAATAAAAGTAGTCTAAAGTTCAACACTAATAGATAGATGAAAATAAAATAGGATCCTCTGATATAAGGGAGGCTTACCAACTCAGCTGACTGCAAAAGATTCTCAATGATGAGTCTGTTGATGATCTCTAGTAACTACCTATGCATCACAAAATGATGCAATCCAAATGGACGTTAGTACGTGGAATGTATGAGTATGTATAACAGCTGATTGAAATATATATAGACAAAATAATACAGAATATTAACTCAGAAGATACTCAATTTGAATGTCAAATGTCTATCTAAAGCAAGAATAAGGATTAGACAATGACCAATCCACATCACTCCAATCTCGTCAATCAACTCAACTCAAAGTACAATAAGTGTGGGACCTATTTAGGAGTTTTTTTTATCTGACAATACTCATTTATGAGTCAGTGTTTGTACAACAATCCTATTGATGTTGCAACAACCATTCTGTGGTTACCAGGTAAAGAATGAATTAGATCCACTAGGGAACTAGCCTCTCTAGTCCTCTATTGATTTCAAGGACTTCAACTCTAGAGGGAACCTTTGATGTAATGGTTCAATCCTCACCTATGCCTGGCAGCGTAGTTAATGAGTGCGAGTTGGATTTAATCTTACTCATTTCGGTGCTCGATACTCCTCCCTAGACTCAATGCTCATAAGACCCATCTCAATTAATCATCTCAATTAGTCTGATATAGACTCTCATCATCTCAATAAGCCTCATATAGACTCTCATCATCTCATTATCTCAAACTCGAGTGGGACTTTTTGCCTATCATCTCAATCATCTCATCAACTCAATTATCATTTAATTACTCAAGGACTCAGATTGATCATTAAGAGGCAGTCAATTAGACAAATACCTAGAATTCAATTATGAATACTCATAGGACCATCAAGCTCTATAAACTCATCATCACACTCACATCATAATCATAATCAACATTCTCAAGTCAAGGCTCTAGACTCAATTGCTAGGTTCATTCATGTATTCTTTATAAAATAACATATATGATTTATACAATGACTCATGAAAAGTAATTAATTCGTGAAATTTAGTTTTATGATGATCATCAACATATGAAAAAAAAATATAATGTAAAAGTTTCAAGAAAAAATTCAAGAAACATGCATGGTGACTCAATATACTCACAAATCTTTCTATTATCATCATGGGGCACATAGAAGAACAATTTCATGAGTTAGTTTAGCCTTACATACCTGGTATGAAGATGTAATACTCAAGCTCATAAGAACCCTCCCCGATGTCCTAAAAGTCTCGCTCCTCTTCTCTCCTCTTTAGCCCTAGTCTTTGTTAAAAATATAGAAAAGACTTTGGAATGGCGATTAACCTTTTTAAGCTCAAAATGACCTATTTAGTTCATGTTTCATGTTTAGGAGAGGTTGGAAAAAGTCTAAAATACCCCTCACAAAATTTTAAAAAAAAACTTCACCTCGGGAATACCTAGTCCACGACACAGAATGGGTAATTTTTCACTGAAAATTTTCTGATCGAGTTTTCTAATCCTGTAGAAAATATTGGGATCACATCTAAGCATAAGTCTGTGGCAAGTACGCATTGCGAGCCTGTCGAATACTTATTCAAGATTATGTTTCGCATAAAAAAATTATCTTTTGATCTGATTTCTCTAAAAATCAACCAAGACTATTTTCCCACACAGTTTTTCAAGTTGATCATAATTTTGGCCTCGAATTTGTCATCAGAGCTTGGAAAGACGCATTATGCGCACTTCTCCCTTTTAGCAGTATTTTGGTAATTTTATAGGGTGTTACATCATCCCCCCTTGGAATCATTCGTCCTTGAATAATGAGTAAAGATAGACATCAAGGCATAAATAAGAATCAAGACTTCTCTCAATACTTACTCAACCAATCGAACTCTTGACTCCTCAACAATCTTAAATAATCTCTATTAAGACTCAAGAATAGAAACATCAACTCAGGGACAGACAAATTAATTCAAATCAAGGGTGAGAACATTAAATTCAACATTCTCATCATTATGCAAGAATAAATGTGAATATTTAGCTCTCATCTCTTCATTAGCTTTCCACGTGGCTTCCTCAATTAATTGATTTCTCTATAAGACTTTGACTGAGGCAATCTCGTTGATTCTCAACTTGCGAACCTGATGATCAAGGATTTGGACTGGAATTGCTTCATAAGACAAGCTATCCTTCACACCAATGTTGTCAATATAGATTACCAAGGAAGGATCTCCTAAGCATTTCTTCAATATTGAGACATGAAATGTTAAATGAATCATATCTAGCTCTGAAGGCAATTCCAACTCATAAGAAACCTTCCCAATTTTCTTCATAGTCTGATAGGGATTAATGTAGCGGTGGACTCAGTTTTCCCTTCTTTCTAAATATCATGACACCCTTCATAGGTGACATATTCTAGTATGTGCAATCATTCACCTTAAACTCTAACTCTCTTCTCCTCACGTTAGTGTAAGATATCTGGCGACTCTGTGAAGTCTTCAACCTATTTTTAATGACCTTTAGCTTCTTCATTGATTGATGGATAAGATCAAGTCCAATCAACTCGGCTTCTCCAACCTCAAACCACCCAACTAGTGATCTACATATTTTCCCCTACAAAGCCTCATAGGGAGCCATCTGAATACTTGTATGGTAACTATTGCTATACGCAAATTCAATCAATGGTAGGTAGTCATTTGAATTTCCTTAAAAGTCAAGGATACAAGCCTTTACCATGTCTTCTAAGGTGTGAATTATACGTCATCTTGGTCATCCGCCTGAGGATGAATAGCAGTAAGATTCAGTTTAGTATCCAATCCCTTCTAGAAAGATCTCCAAAATTTGGGCGTGAATGAGCTCCTCTAACAGAAATGATGGACAAGGGAACTCCATGTAACCTCACAATCTCACGAATGGCAACTTGGCATACTCTTCTGATGTGTTAATCGTCTTAACTGCTAAGAAGTAAGTTGATTTAGTCATTCTATCAATAATCACACATATTGAATCATGTTGTATTCAGGACCTCGGTAAATTGGTAATGAAGTACATATTGATCATCTCCCACTTCCATTCAGGAATCTCAAAGTTCTTAGCCAATCACATGACTTTGATACTCCACTTTGACTTGTTGACAATTCAGGCACTTTGAAACAAAATCAGCAATATCCCTCGTGATTCCTCTCCACCAATAGACTTCTCTTAAGTCTTAATATATCTAGGTAGAGCCCAGATGAATAGAATATCTAGAGTTGTAGGCTTCAACCATAATTTTATCTCAAACACTATTAACATCTAGAACAGACAAACTACTTTGGTATCTCAACACCCCATCTCCTCCTTTGGAGAAGACCATCACCTTTTGTTTGTGGATAGCTTCTTTCAGTTGAAGTAAGACAGGATGTTGGTCTTGCTTTTCTTTCACCTCTACCACCAAACATAAAGCAGACCCATTCTAAACAATGACTCTTACCTCATTATTCCCTTCAAGTTTAACTCCCAATCAGGCAAATCTATGCACCTGCTTAGCTAGCTTCTTCTTTCCTTCCTCAATATGGGTCATAATACCCATTGACAACCTGCTAAGAGCACCAGCAATAATGTTAACTTTACCTGGGAGATAAAGAATGCTCATGTCATAATCCTTGAGCAACTCCAACCAACTCCTCTATCACAGGTTGAGTTCTTTATGACTAAAGACATACTACAGGCTCTTGTGGTTAGTGAAAAGATCCATATGCACACTATATAAGTAGTGGTACCAAATCCTAATTGCAAACACGACCACTACCAACTCAAGATCATGGGTTGGATCAGTACATAACCCAATCCAACACAGCATAGGCTATCACTTTTCCTCTTTGCATCAGCACATAACCCAATACAACTAAAGATGCATCATAATATATCACAAGCTCCTCTGTCCCATCAGGCAAGGTTAAAATTGGTACAGTAGTCAGTCGGGTTTTCAAATCTTAGAAGCTCTTCTCACATTCATTGAACCACTAAAACTTAACCTTTTTCAGAGTAAATTTACTCAATGGTGCAGATAGGGTAGAAAATCCCTCAATAATTTGCAGTAATAGCTGACCAACCCCAAGAAACATCTTATGCCAGTTGGAGAGGCAGGTCTAGGCCAATTCTTAACTGCTTCAATCTTTTAGGCGTCTACTCAAACATCATCATCTAAAATAATATGGCTTAGGAAAGCTACTAATTGGAGCAAGAACTCATATTTTGAAAACTTTGCATATAATTCATAGTCTTTAAAAGTTTGGAGGACAATTCTGAGATGATTGGCATGCTCTTCCTCATCTCTCAAATATACCAAAATGTCATCGATAAACATAATAACAAACATATCAAGATATTGTCTGAACACTCTATTTATCATGTCTATGAAGGTTGTAGGTGCGTTTGTCAACCTGAAGGACATGACCAAGAACTCAAAATGGTCATATCTAGTCTTAAAGGTTGTCTTTGGGATATCACATTCCCTTACCTTTAACTAATGGTAACTAGATCTGAGGTCTATCTTTGAGAAGCAACAGACAGCCTGAAGTTTGCCAATTAGTTCATCTATCCTAGGGAGAGGATATTTATTCTCTATTGTGACCTTATTGAGTTGCCTAAAATCAATGCATATTCTGAGAGACCCATCTTTCTTTTGCATGAATAAGACAGGAGCACCCCTTGAAACACCCCAAAAAATGACCCAAAAATATGCTTCAAAAATGCCTATAATTATAATTTCTATAAATCTCAAAATTCGTGCGTAATATCAAAAATCCAAATTTATATTCTTGATAAGGGGAAAAATTGAGTTTGGAAAGGGTATACCCTGAATTTTATAGAACCTATAGTGAAAAATAATTTTTGCAAAATTTTTTTAAAATCGTGTGGGTCTAGGATACCTCCACGACGTGAACCTGTCGTGGAGAAGTGTTTGTACTTCCTTGATTTTCCAGTTTTGGCCCAGAATATTAGGGTGTTGGACCCTATGCCCTTTTATGTATAAAAAAACCTATACTTAGCCATATTGTTTCAACACTATATCACTCAAGACCCTCTCAAAACCCTCTCAAACGCTTGACCAAATATTTCACCCAAATTCAAGTGTCTTAAGCTTAATTCTGAATCTCAAGAACTCTATTCAAGCTTTAAGTCTCCTTTAAGACTATATCAAGAAAACCCAAGTTTGAGCTATGTGAGTTTCATCCATTGGGTCCTTTAAACATGGAGCCCAATCACCATTTTCATGAAAATTGCATGTTTTCAAGTAGTATTATCCATGGGTATCTTCTATTATGGATTATGAGTATAAATTATATTGGAGTTTTATAAAATATTTATTTATTATACATAACTATATATTTTAAGCTTTTACTATGAATGGATTTTGTTTATTAAGACTGCATTTTTGAGCTATGACACTATGATCTATTACGAAATTTGACGATGGATTTCAAGGTATCCTATATGAGGGTTTTACTATATGTTGGTGGGTTTATTTATATTTAGTTTTCTTACATTATTACACTCTTGAACTGAATGACTTTGAACAAGCATTTTACACCCATTAAGTGTTTGATAAAATGTCTTGACAAGGATTCTCAAGTTATTGATGATATATTGGATGATTTATGAGTCAAGTGACTTCATGAGGATTTTGGGCTTTCAAAATGTATTGAATTTATGAACATATCTATGATGTTGTAAATGTCAAATTAAGCCCTTTTTAAAAGATTTTACATCTTGTGGGCCTTTAATGTTAATGCAAGGTAATGCTTGATGATGATGTATTCTTATATTTTAAAGTTAGGATCACCACTAGAGGTCAAAGATACTTTAGAGCTACACATATCATGTTTTCATGTTTGTTATAAATTGTTAAAGTATGATTATTTTAATTATTCTGTAGGATTAGGCTTAGCACCGATGGATTGGATGTGGCATGAACCATCTTTATGGGTTCATATTCCATTCCTCAAACTATGTGCCAATATAGGAGTATATTTTACTCTTACTTTACTAGTGGATCCATTTAGTGCACTTTCTCTTGAAATTCTTTCCAAAATAGGACGGGCTCCCATAAGATAATATTTCTCATGAATTTTTGGATCCCATAAGGAAGGTGACTTCTCCGAAATGGGACAGGCTCCCATAAGGTAAAATATGGTTTATCTTGGCAAGTAGATCACCTTTTTACTGGTGAGAGGTAATCATCGGGATTCTAAGTTGTAGCTCACTTGGTCTTATTCTATGTTTGTTGAGGTCTCTTCCCATATATATATATCATATTCTATGTATGTTGAATGACTTATAAATATGTTTTACTTTAAGAATTGATCGTGCATGCTATATTGAGATTATGCTTATCTATTGCCTATTAGTATGCATTTTGACTATATTGGCTTATGTCTTGTTGCATTGCATTCTACATACTCCATACATTCAAATGTACTAACGCATATTTTATGCCTACATGATATCACCATGTAGGGATGGGAGGACCTCTTGATCATCCTCCACGTGGCTAGTAAGATTCTACGAAGATAAGCTTTGGTGGGTCCTCAAGTTCAAGGATACTATCTACTTTTTCTTGTTATTCCTAAGACTTCTTTATGTTGAACATTTGAAATTATGAGGGTGAGCCTGGAAAGTATTTTGGCTGTAATGACCCCAAAAAGTGCTCGAAAATGTGCTCGAAAGTGCCCAGAATCATAATTTCCATATATCTCAAAATTCATGCGCGATATCAAATATTCGACTTCATATTCTTGTTATAGGGGTCTTTTTGAGTGGAAAATAGGTTTAAACCCAATTTAAGAGCAAGCAATAAGTAATTTGTATGTTCCAAAAAATAATTTCTAAAGATCTTTTCGTGCCCCTAGCGCGATGCGCCAAGGGCGCGCACTAGTGTAAAATTTGGTCAGTTTTTGGCGAAGACTTTTAAGTCTTGGACTTAAGTATTCCCAAACGTGAAAATGCCTTTACTTAATCATTTTTCACCCTCATATTATTCTAAACATTCTCCAATACTCATTCAAACACTTAGTCAAATATTTTACTCCTAAACTCAAGTCTTAAAAGCCTCTCCAGATCTAAGGATTTCCTCTCAAGCTTCAAGTCTCCATCTCTAATCTTCATCAAGTTCATATCTAAAGCTAAGGTATGTGGGTTTCTTTTATGGGTTCCTTTCACCCATGATACCCAAGCTCTTTTTACTCAAAATTTCATGATTTAAAGTTAATTTATTCATGGGTCTTATCTATCATAAAAATCACTGCACACTATGTTGGGGTTAATGAAATTGTAACTATTTTACTATGTTTGGAGCTGTGAATCTAAGGTCTATTGTGAGAATTGATGAAAGATCTTGATGTATATTGTTTGAGGGTGTTATCAAGTATCTATTGATGGCTTTACACTGATTTTGCCAGCTTGAATTCACTCTTGAATTGCATGATTTTGCACTAGCATTGCAAACACTCTAAGTGTTTGATAAAATATCTAATTATGAATGTTTGAGCAATTAAAGGTCCAATGTATGTCTTATGAGTTAAATGACTATATGATGATGAGATGATGATAAAATGATGATAATATGATGATGAAATAATGATGAAATGATGATGGAATGATGATGAAAAGGAATGATGTGTATGATGATAAAATCAGTGTGCTTGTGTGTATGTATATATATATGATATTATCTCTATATAGTAGTCGGGATGACCAAGCCTAGCTCGGGAGGTTGTAGGCCCAGGTAAGTTATCGAGGGTTGGTACCTTGGTCACCTAGTTCGAGGATGGTAGGCCCATGTAACCTTGTTGGGGGTTGACAGCCATCAACCTTGATAGGGGGTTTGTACTCTGTCAACCTTGATGGGGGGTTAGTACTCCGTCAACTTCGATAGGGGTTTTTTACTTCATCAATCTCATGAAGGGGTTCGTACCTCATATGCCTATCCAAGTGGTGGTAGGCCTTGACTTACACTATAATGGACATTCCTTACACTAGTATTATGATCTACATAAGCATGGTTTTATTTCAAGTATCATTCATACATGTCATATTGTTAATATGTTGTTCTTTGCTTATGATTATGCATTTTGCCTATGATGTCTACCTCTTGTTGCATTGCATCCTCCATACTTAATACATTTAAATATACTAATGCATACTTTATGCCTACATGATGTCACCATGTAGGAACAAGTGTTTTGCTTGATCATCTTTCTCCTCATGGCTAGTACAACTTCTATCAAGCTTATTGGTGAGTCCTTCATTTCGGGGACGTTACTTATGATCTCTTACTATGTATTAGGACTTTATCTTTTGACTTATGTATTGACTATGAGGGTGAGCCAGGTTACTTTGTCTTGGCCCTGCTCTTATCTATATAGTAAAGGTGTTTTTGGACATTATATGTATCTATGCTATGAGCTTGGATCTATTGACTCGTGATGTTATGATATGGAAGTTACCCTTAGTCCCTATTCCCCTTGTTTAGGTTCATCTCTTATTGTCTTTCTAATTGCTTCCACGACCAAGGATGTGTAATGATATACTATTAGACTTGTTTGGGGTACCTTCGGGTTACCCATTTGCCACTCACGTCTAGGCCCTAGGCTTGGGTCGTGACAAAGTTGGACATTGGCCCCGCTTTATTCTAAGTTTAGAGGTGTTTTGAAATATTATAACGTATTATGCTATAAGCTTGACTCTTTATGTTTTTGTGATGTCAAAGTCTTCCCTTAGTCCCAGTTTCCCTTTTGTTATTATCTCTTGTTATTATTTACTTTGCTTTCACGACCAAGGATGTGTGATAGATATGTTAAGAGGTGTGTTTGGATTCCTTCAGGTTTCCATTCGCCATATCTAATTTATGCCCTAGGCTTGGGTCAATGCAAACTTGGTATTAGAGCACTAAGTTGCTAATGGTCCTCAAAATCCAACACACCACATCGATTAGAGTCTTATTCATGGTTGTGAAGTGCGCCACAACTATGAATGAGAGGCTATGAGATGTTTTACGAAATGGTTCACTTCTTTATGATCTATGTGGTCAAGTAGAGCTAAGTCCCCTATGGCTTATTACTGATCCCTAACCATTACATTTCAGAATATATCTCAAGCTATTTAGGACAATGACATTTTCAATGCGGAGGTTCGCAATGCTCTATGGATATTGGCCAAAGCTATGATCGCCCAACTTATCCAATTAGTGGGCAACCACCCCCAAGCTCAAATGATAAAAGGAAGAAGAAAAAGGACAAGAGATCCTGAGTTGAGAGTGCTTCATCTTCTACAAGACTACCGGTGCCCAAGTACGAAAAGAAAAGGACCCCTTTTACCACTTGTCATTGGTGTGGCAAGAAACATCAAGGAAGGTGCTTGGCAAGGGATTGTGGATTGCTTGCATTGTGGCGGTGTTGGGTATAAGATGAGGGGCTACTCGATGGCCTCAAGGGATGGGAGAAGAAGGACGCAATTTGAAGGGGGGCTCTCATGTGCTACGCCCAATGGCAATAGTGGGATGAACCATCCTAGGTGCCCAAAATGTGGGAGAAATCATTATGGCACATGTTTGAGGAACGTGAGTACATGCTTTGGGTAAGCAAGATAGACTACAAGATTTTTTATTATCTATATGTTCAAAGGACGGGTAGGGGTATTAGTGTTCAAGATTCTTCTTCAGGCCACAAGTATGGGAAGCACCATACGGGAGATGGTTTGGCCAATTCGAGTGCATGTTTAGAGTGTGGTGTAAATGATCATGAGTTCGGACATTGTCCATGGGTTACTATGGACTATGAGTATGACCATTGACGTGCGCAACCATACCCCTCTATGGGTTACTAGACTTAAAGTAGCATTTCACTGGTATGTTAGATTTTTGATTTTCATGTGTATGCATTGATTGAACAGTGTGTTACTCTTTCTTTTATTATTCCGTTTGTTGCCAAAAAGCTTCATTTTAGTCCCGAATTATTGTGTGAACCTTATGAAGCGTCTACCCCATTGGTGATTCTATTATTGCTAAAAGAGTCTATAGTAGTTATCCCGTGTTCATGTTGCATAAAATCTTGCCTTTTGATTTTGGTAAATTAGATATGGTGGATTTTGATGTCATTCTAGGGATGGATTGGCTCCATGCATATTATGCTTCTATTAGTTGTAGAACCCGTAGGGTGAAATTCCAATTCCATAATGAACTTGTCCTTGAATGGAAAGGTTGTGGTGTGGTGGTCAAGGGTAGATTAATTTCTTGAATTAAAGCCTAAACGTTAATTTCTAAGTGTTGTCTCTATCATCTTGTGAGGGTTAGGGATATTGTGTCCAAAGTCCTTCCTATAGAGTTATTTCTGGATGAGCTTCCCAATGTTCCTCTAGAAAGGAAAATAGATTTTGTTATAGACCTCCTTCCCAATACTCAACCCATTTCTATGCCCTCTTACCGTATGGCCTAGACGAAGTTGAAGGAGTTAAAGGAGCAATTGAGAGATTTTTTGAAGAAGGGTGATATAAGGCCTAGTAAGTCACCTTTGGGTGCATCAGTGTGATTTGTGAAGAAAAAGGATTATTCTCTTAGAATGTGCATTGATTACCGACAACTTAATAGAGTCAACACAAAGAACAAGTACCCTCTACCAAGGATTGATGACCTTTTCGATCAACTTCAAGGGGCTAGTCACTTAAGATTGATCTTCGGTCTAGGTATCACTAAGTGAAAGTAAGGGAGTGTGACATTCCCAAGACAAATTTATAGACTAGGTATAGGAACTTTGAGTTTGTGATTATGTCCTTCGGGTTGACTAATGCACTAACTATATTTATGGATCTTACGAATAGGGTCTTAAAACCCTACCTTAACTTGTTTGTGGTGGTTTTTGTTGATGATATCTTGATTTATTCACATAGTGAGGAGGAGCATTTGGATCATTTGAGGGTGGTTTTGCAAATCTTGAGGGAGGATAGATTTTATGCGAAATATGAGAAATGTGATTTTTGGTTGAAAGAGGTTGCATTTTTGGGACATATTGTGTCGGTGATAGTATTAAGGTTGATCCTAAGAAGACGGAGGTGACTAGAAATTAGCCTAGACCTTTGAATCCATTGGACATTAGACGTTTCTTGTGCTTGGCGAGTAATTATTGGAGGTTTTGAATGATTTCTCTTCTATTGCTTCTTTTATGACTATGTTAACCCAAAAGAAGGCAAAAATTGTGTAGACTAATGAGTGTGAAAGGAGTTCCCAAACCTTGAAAGATAAGCTTGCCTCCGCCCCCATCTTGGCTCTACCGGAAGGGTTGGAAGGATTTATTTTATATGATGATGCCTCACGAATTGGTTTGGGGTGTGTCTTAATACAAAGTGCTAAGGTGGCAGCGTATGTGAAATGACCCCCAAAAAGTGCCGAAAATTATGCCTCAAAAGTTTCCAAAATAGTAATTTTCATATATCTCAAAATCCATGCGCGATATTGAAAATCTAACTTTATATTCTTGTTTAGGGGGTCACATTAAGTGGGAAATAGGCCTCACCCCTATTAAAGAGCAACCGTAGCAAAATTTGAAAATTGCAAAATCAGATTTTCAATGGTGATCTTCGCCCCTGGCACGATGTGCCAAGGGCGCTCCACAGTGTTAATTTTTGCCCAGTTTTGTTGAGTCAGTCCAAGGCCTTTGGGTCTTGGGCCTAAGTGTTTCCATGAGCGAAAATACCTATAACTAGCCTTATTTCACCCTCATATCATTCAAGACATTCCCAAATACTCTCTCAAACACTTAGACAATATTTCATCTCCAAAATTCAAGTCCAAAAACTCATTCGAATTCTAAGATTCTCATTGAAGCTTCAAGTCTCCCTCTCCAATCTTCTTCAAGGATACTCCAAAGTCAACGTATGTAGGTTTCTTTCATGGGTTCCTTTCACCCATCATACCCAAGATTTCTGTTACCTAAAATTGCATGATGTAAAGTTGATTTACTTATGGGTCATACTTATTATGAATTTTACTACACACTATGCTGGGGTTTCATTAAAGTATGGTTGTTTTAGCATGTTTTGAACTATGAATCTAAGATCTATTGTGAGATTTGATAAAGGGTGTTGATGTATGTTGCTTAAAGGTGTTACCAGGTATCTATTAATGGTTTTACATTGAATTTTCAAGCATGATTTCACTCTTCAATTGCATGGTTTTACACTAGCACTACACACCTGCCAAGTTTTTGATAAAATGTCTGGTTATGATTTTCTTGAGGAATTGAAGGTCCAATGCATGTCTTATAGTTGAATGACTATATGATGATGAAAGGAATGTATGTATGTGATATTAGCTCTATAGTGTTGGGAATTTACCAAGCCTCACTCGGGGGGTTATAGGCCCGGTAACCTTGTTGAGGGGTTTATACCTTGATCGCCTCGCTCGAGACGTAGTAGTCTCATGCAGCTATGTTGAGGGTTTTGTACCTTGATAACCTCCCTAGGAGGTTTGTACTCCATCAATCATATAAGGGGGTTTGTACCTCATCAACCATGTTGAGAGGTTTGTACCTCATCAACCTATTGAAGGGTTCGTACCTCATTCGCTTCTCCAAGGAGGTAGTAGGCCTTGGATATTCACTAATAATTATCTCTCTTTACACATGTATTATGATGTAATAAGCATGATTTTACTTCAACAATTATTCATACATTCCATATTGCTATATGTTTATTCATTGCCTATGTTATGCATTTTGTTTATGGTGCTTATCACTTATTGCATTGCATCCTATATACTTAGTACATTCAAATGTACTAACGCATACTATATGCCTACATTATATCACCATGTGGGAATCAGAGCCCTGCTTGATCATCATCCTCTATGTGGCTAGTATGACTTCTCTCAATCTCTTTGGTGAGTCCTCCATTTCGGGGATGATGTTTATGATCTCATACTATGTTCTAAGACTATCTTTCTTTTATGAATATATTGACTATGAGGGTAAACTCGGTAGCTTGTCTTTGCACCCGCTAAGTATCTAAGGTTTAGAGGTTTTGTGGACATGTTTTGTATTATGATATGAGCTTTGACTCTCTTGACACTTGATGTTTATGATATGAAAGTTGTCCCTTAGCTTGTTTGTCCCTATTTACTATCTCTTGTTGTATTTTTGTTGCTTCGATGACTAAGGATATGTAATGATATGTTAAGAGGCTTGCTTGGGGTCCCTTCGGGTTCCCCATGTGGCATGTCATGTCTAGGCCCTAGGATTGGGTTGTGACAGTATGCCTCTAGACAACTTAAGGTGCATAAGAAGAGTTATCCTACCTATGATTTTGGATTGGCGGCCGTGGAAGTTGCATAGTGGTTGTTGATGGATCTAAATCTTCATTGATTGAGAAGGTAAAGGCAAAACAAGATCTTGACCCTACCTTACTAGAGTTGAGGACCTTAGTGAAGGATGGTAAAGTAAGGAGGTTTTCCCAAGGGGGATATTGTACCCTTAGGTACCAAGGTAGATTATGTGTGCCTAATGTTAATGAATTGAGGGAGTTGATTTTGAAAGAGGCTCATTATTCACCCTATTATATTCTTCCCTATTCCATGAGAATGGATAGAGACTATAGGAAGGTACCTTGGTGAGGTTGGTGAAATGGCTTTGATTGTACCAAATTTGGTTGTGGAAGCTTTGGAGAGGGAGAGGTTGATAAGGGAAAGGTCGACGACGGCTCAAAGTGGGCAAAAGTCATATTTCGATGTGAGAAGGAGATATCTTGAGTTTAAAGTTAGTGATTGGGTTTACTTGAAGGTCTTACCCATGAAGTGTGTGGTCCAGTTTGGCAAGAAAAGGAAATTAATCCTAAGATTTATGGGTCCTTATAGGGTGTTAGGGAGGATTGGTAAGGTAGCCTACAAGTTAGAGTCGCTATTGATATGGGTATGAATCATTCGGTCTTCCATGTGTCTATGTAGAGGAAGTGTATGGGTGGTCCAAGTGTTATTGGATGCATTCATATTCCTAGTAATAAGTTTATTGTGATTTTTGACATTCATGTTGAGATTTTTGAAAATGATGTTTAAGAGCATTTGTTGAATTCATGTTGGGCTAAAATCTTCATAATTACTTCTCTTATGTACATTTGTTTGACATTCATAGACGAATGTTCCCAAGAGGGAGATATTGAAATGCCCTAAAAAAGCCCCAAAAATATGCTTTGGAAATGTCCATAATCATAATTTCTATATATCTTAAAATACGTGCATGATATCAAAAATTCAACTTCATATTCTTTATTAGGGGAAAAATTGAGTGGCAAATGGGTATAACCTAGATTAGAGGACCAGTAGCAAAAAATGATTTTTACAATTTTTTTCTAAAATGGTGTGGGTCTGCGACACCTCCGCGATGCAGACCTATCATGGAGTAGTGTTTACACTTCTTTGATTTTCCAATTTTATCCCAAAACATTGGGCTCTTGGCCCCATGCCTTTTTATGCATAAAACACCTATACTTAGCTATTTTTTTCAACTCTATATCACTGAAGACCCTCTCAAAACTCTCTCTAACACTTAGTCAAATATTTCAACCAAAATTCAAGTATCTCAACCTTAATTCTAGGTCTCAAGAACTCTATTCAAACTTCAAGTCTCGTTCAAGACTACATAAAGAAAACCCAAATTTTAGGTATGTGGGTTTCATCCATTCGGTCCTTTCACCAACAGAGCCCAATCTCCATTTTTATGAAAATTGCATATTTTCAAGTTGTATTTTCTATGGGTATCTTCTACTATGGATTATGAGAATAAATTTTGTTGGGGTTTTGTGAAATGTTGATGTATTATACATTACTATGTATTTTAAGCTTGTACTATGAATGGGTTTTGTCTATCGAGATTATGCATGTTTTGAGCTATAAAACTATAATCTATTATAAGATTTGATGATGGATTCAAGGTATCCTATATGAGGGTTTTACTATATGTTGGTGGATTGATTTGCTTTGAGTTTTATCACATTATTACACTCTTAAATTGCAAGAGTTTGAACAAGTATTATACACCCACTAAGTGTTTAATAAAATGCCTTGACAAGGATTTTCAAGTTATTGATGATCTATTGCATGATTTATGAGTCAAGTGACATCATGCTGATTTTGGTCTTTCAAAATGTATTGATTTCATGAACATGTCTATGATGTTTTAAATGTCAAATTAAGCCCTTTTTCAAAGATTTTACCTCTTATGGGCCATTGATGTTAATTCAAGGTAATGATGATGATCTATTCTTATGTTTTAAAGTTAGGCTCACCATTAGAGGTCAAAGATGTTTTAGAGCTACTCATGTCATGTCTCCATTTTTCTTACAAATTGTTAAAGTATGAGTATTTCAATTATTCTGTGGGATTAGGCTTTGCGCCGATGGATTAGATGTGGCATGGACCATCTTCGTGGGTTTATATTTCGTTCCTCAAACTATGTACCAACATAGGAGTATACTTTACCCTTGCTTTACTAGTGGATCCATTTAGTCCACTTTCTCTTGAAATTCTTCCCGAAATAGGACAGGCTCCCATAAGGTTAAGTTTATCATGAAATCCTTTCCAAAATAGGAAGGGTTCCCATAAGTAAGGTTATTTCTCTGAAATGGGATGGGCTCCCGTAAGGTGAATTATGGTTTACCTTGGCAAGTAGACCACCTCTTTACCAGTAAGGGGTAATCATTGGGATTTTAAGTTGTAGCTCGCTTGGTCTCATTCTATGTCAGTTAATGTCTCTTCCCCCATATATATCATAGTCTATGTAAGTTGAATGATTTATGAACATGTTTTACTCCAAGCATTGATCATGCATGCCATATTGAGATTATGCTTATCTATTGTCAATTACTATGCATTTTGACTATATTTGCTTATATCTTGTTGCATTGTATTCTACATACTTCGTACATTCAAATGCACTAACGCATACTTTATGCTACATGATATCATTATGTAGGGATGAGAGCACCTCTTGATCATCCTCTACGTGGCTAGTGAGATTCTACGAACATAAGCTTTGGTGAGTCCTCAAGTTCGAGGACACTATCTACTTTCTCTTGCTATTCCTAAGACATCTTCATGTTGAACATTTAACATTATGAGGGTGAGCCTGGAAAGTGTCTTGGACCCCACTTCATTCTAAGTTTAGAGGTGTTATTGGAAATATTATGATGTATTATGCTATAAGCTTGACTCTTTATGCTTTTGTGATATCAAACAGTTCCCTTAGTCCTGTTTTCCCTTTATTTATTATCTCTTATTGTTGTTTACTTTGCTTCCACGACCAAGGATGTGTATGCTAAGAGGGTTGTTTAGGTTCCTTCGAGATTTCATTCGTCGCGTCACGTCTAGATCCTAGGCTTGGGTCATGACAGCCCTTCTCTAACAGATCTCTTAGTTGCTCTTTCAACTCTATAGGGGCCATCCTATAAGGTGGAAATGAGACAGGTTGGGTATCGAGAAGAATATCAATCCCAAAGTCAATATCCCTATCAAGAAGGACTCTAGGTAGATCCTCAGAAAACACTTTAGGAAACTCATTAACAATGGGATTTGACTCTAGAGTAGGTGTAACACCCCATAAAATTATAGAAATGCCCCTGAAATATAATTGTGCACACTATGCATTTTACAAAGCTCCGATTGGAAATCCGAGATCGAATTTGTGATTAGCACAAAAAAACAAGTGGAAAAGTCGTTTCGACCTGAATTAAGAGCAATTGGAGCAAAAAATAATTTTTGTTAATTAATGCCCGAACAGTGTTGATCCGCACCCCTGGCGCGACGCAAAGGGGCCGTAGACTTACACTTTGTGTTTTTCATATTTTTTTATGAGAATTGAAAATTTTGAAATTTTACAAAATTATATTGGTTCATGCCCCTAGCGCGTCGCGGTCCAGAGTGCGAATTTTAAAACTTTTCATTTAAATTTTTGGAAAGGCATTTTGGTCATTCCTAACCCATTTTTAAGCTCCAAAACATGTTTTTAAGACTTATTTAGTATGAGAGGGTTTTGAAACCCATATTCTTCTAAGCTTAAACGTGCTTTCAGAGAAAGGAGAATAAGAAAGAGTTGAGAGTTTCAAGTGAGGTCTCAATCCATTGCAGAAGACTTGGTGATTCTTCACTCCAAGTATGTAAAGGCTGCCTAGAACATGGAATTATTATTCCATATGTCCCAATGTATAGATTGGGTTAATAATTGATAGTTGATGGGTTTAGAGTAGTAATTCTTATTGAATTTCTTGAAAATTATCTTTAATTTATACATATTATCTTAAATTGATGATTATCACACTTGTATTTACTATTTTCATATAGTATGGTAAAGATTGTATTACCTAATTTGCATGATTCTATGGTTAATTGCTTCAAGAGGGAACATAGAGGTAATGGCTAGAGCCTTGATTATCTGAATGTGATGATTGTTGTAGTCTGAGGCCTGAGATTAGTGTATTGATGACTGATATTGATTGAATTAGTGTTCTTAGAGGCTAATAAGACTAAACTTTAGTCATGAAAGAATAATCTTACTCTTCGAGTTGATAGATGATGAGATGAACTGAGCGTTCTTGCCTATAGGGGCTGAGTAATGGAAATCCTTGAGGGTATTGATAGACTTATGAGAATGTTGCATTTTGGGAAGAGTATTAGCATCGAAATGGGTAAGAGCGAGTCCCGCTCGCACTCATTAACTACTTGGCTAGTGTAGGAGAGGATTAGACCATGAAAGCGGATATTTCCTTTGCCCCGCAGAGAGCTTGCCAGACTTCTTTAAGGTGCCCTGATAGACTCATCTCATACCCCTTTAAGGTACTAGATGGATGTGGCAATGAATCTCTTCATCGTATCACCACCGGCTCAAAGGTGGTGGTTGTCAGTTATAGAAACTCCCTAATAGGTTTCAAGATGATAGTAATTTGAAGTTGATGTGACTGTTTGATGTCTTGATGGATAGTGAGGTGATAGAGTTCTATTCCCTACTCTGAGTTAAGGGCGAGTGATTGATTAGCTGATTATATTTTCTACTATTCATTTTTAGACCATTTTACATAGAGTAAATTCCATGTACTAACAACCCTTTAGCACTATGTTGTTTTGTGATGCAGATTCTGTGGACAGAGGACTTCAGTAGCCTAATCATTGAGGTTTTACGGATTTCTAGACAGAGGCTTGGTGAGTACTTCCTTCCTTTCTTTCGGAGGACATATTTATCATTTCATTTATCTTGATGTATTTTCTTTGATTATGGTAGCCATGGATTGTCATGGTACCATCTTAGATAGTAGATATAGAGGCTTCATAGATGTAGATTGAATATGGCTGATGTTGGGGTTCTTCCATTCCCTTTCTTTACACTGAGATTGTCCTTTTTCTTACATTTCATCTATGATAGACCGAGTTGATAGTTGTAAGCCCATCGATAAATAGTTATTTCTTGATTTTCTTCTGCTATTGTGCTGATTGAATGAATTCAATGAGACTAGGTGGTTCACTTGGGGTCTAGTAATAGTGTCCGAGTGTCAGTTACATCTAGGGTAACCTACCAGGGTATGACAAACTTGGTATCAGAGAATAGAGTTTGAGTGTCCTAGGGAGTCTATGAAGCCATGTCTAGTAGAGTCTTGTTTATGGGTGTGTTGGACACCACACTCTATAAGTAGAAAGCTATAGGACATTAGGAAATGTTACCCTTCTTTGACGATCTGAATTTGTGCGATAGAGTTTAACTCTATAGAAATATCATCTTAACTTATGTGTTATACATTTACAGAAAATGCCATTAAAAGAGAACAGTTGCATAAAGCGATACCCCAGCCCCAGCAACTAAGAACACCCAACCTGAGGCCCCAATTCAGATAAAGACGAGGATATAGGGATTCCCTGCTAGGACTACTGAGCTCCCACAATTGCCCTACTTAGCCCTAACTAGCTCCCACTATCGAGGCAAAGTTTAGGGGAGCCATTACCATGCTGACTTAATTGGTCACCTCCTAGTAATAACAACGGTTCTCAAGCTCCTAGTTCTAGCTCATAGAAGCCCTCAACTGCCATCATACTTAGGGACTTCTTGAGTATGAAGCCGCTAGTGTATAGGGGATCGAAAGTAGAAGAGGACCTGTAGAATATCATTGATAAAATGTATAAGGTTCTTATGGCAATGCAAGCTGATGCGATCGACGGAGTTGAGCTTTCCTCCTAGCGGCTGAAGGATGTTGTTATTGTGTGGTACCACCAGTGGGAGGAGAGCAGAGGTGAGAATGCGGAACCTGCAGCATGGGAAGTGTTTGAGGCAGCCTTTCTTGATCACTTCTTTCCCTTAAGAGTTAAAGGAGGCGAAGGTGGACAAGTTTGTGCATCTGAAGCAGGGAGGGATGACTATGAAAGAGTACAGTTTTGAGTTTATTAAGCTACCAACATATACTCCATAGATGGTACAAGACATAAGGGCGAGGATCAGAAAATTTATGTCGGGTATGGACAGATATGTGCAGAAAGAATGTAAGGAAACTTTGCTAATTCCGGGTATGGATATATTGAGAATTATGGTGTATGCCTAGCAAATAGGGGAGTACAAGAAGAAAGATAGAGCAGAGCAGATGAACAGAAAAGCTAAGTCAGTGGGATATGATCCTAGCCCGCATAGATAGAATAAAGTTGACAAGTCCTAGTTTCAGAGGAGATCCTTCCATTCTACACCGTCTGTAGCAAATATGCCCTTGCAGCCAAATAGGTATGATCAAAAATATCAAGTTTATCCAAATTTCAGGGCTCCGGGTGCTCAGTCTCAGGCCAGCGTGACCCAAGGTCAAGGCACGAGGGGAAAGCCACTGTGTGGCAAGTGCGGTAAACTTCATTTGGGTGAGTGTCCTATGGAAAGAGATGCTTGCTATTTGTATGTACAAGCTAGTCATTTCAATTATGAATGCCCAAAGAGGAGATGAGGGGAGGGGAGAAGCAGACCACAGTCATCCGCAGCCCCTCCAATGGGCAATCAGTAGAGCGGTACTACTACTGGGTATAGGAGGCGAGACGAACTGCCTTTATGTATGGCTAATCAACAGGATCAAAAGGTTGTACCAGATGTTTTCATGGGTATGATTTGAGTTTTTGCCTTTGATTGTTATGCATTACTTCATCCGGGTGCCACTTTGTCTTTTGTGACCCCTTATGTGGCTAGTAAGTTTGGGATTCTTCCAGAGTTTCTACTTGAACCTTTTGCTAGTTTTACTCCTACTAGTGAGGCTATCTTAGCTGAAAGAGTTTACAGGGATTGTGCAGTGCCTATTTATCATAGAGACACCTTAGCTGACTTGGTAAAGTTCGAGATGGTTGATTTTGATGTAATAATAGGCATGGATTGGCTCACGCCTATTATGCTTCTGTCAACTATAGAACCCAAATTATTAAGTTCTAATTTCCTAATAAGCCTATCTTAGATTTGAAAGGGAGATTTGTTTCCCCTAAGAGCAAATTGATATCTTACCTTAGAGCTAGAAAGTTGATCCCCAACAATTGCATTTACCACCTTGTGCGAGAAGTATGATAATGTTGAATCCTCTACTTTTGAGTTAGTCCTGATTATCAATGACTTTCCTAAGGTATTTCCTGATGATCTACCCAAAGTGCCTCCCGATAGGGAGATTGACTTTGGGATTGATGTCCTTCCCGAGACCAAACCCATTTTAAGTCCACCTTATAGGATAGCCCCCGTAGAGTTGAAAGAATTGAAAGAACAATTGAAAGACTTGCTAGAGAAAGGGTTCATAAGGCCTAGTGTCTCACCTTAGGGTGCTCCAATCCTATTCATGCATAAGAAAGATGGGTCTCTCAGAATGTGTATAGACTACTGACAACTAAACAAGTTTACCATAAAGAATACGTATCCTCTCCCCAGGATAGATGATTTCTTTGACCAAATTTAGTGTGCTACCTATTTCTCCAAGATAGACCTCAAATCGGGTTAACATCAGTTGAAGGTGAGGAAAAATGATATCCCAAAGAGAACCTTTAGGACACAGTATGGCCACTTTGATTTCCTGGTCATGTCCTTCGGGTTGACAAATGCACTTGCAACCTTCATGGATTTAATGAACAGGGTCTTTAGACCATAGCTTGATATGTTTACGATCATACTTATTGATGATATTCTTGTATATTCTGAGGATAAAGAGGAGCATGATAATCACCTTAGAGTAGTTTTCCAAACGCTCAAAGACCACGAGTTGTATGCAAAATTCTCAAAGTGTGAGTTTTGGCTCAAGTCAATGGCTTTCTTGGGCCATGTAGTTTCAGAGATAGCATGTTTGGCAGGCTACTACCACAGATTTGTTGAGGGCTTCTCTTCCTGATCAGCCCTATTGACTAGGCTGACTCAGAAGAAAGCCAAGTTTCAATGGTCTAAGGAATTTGAAAAGTGTTTCCAAATGCTGAAGACTAGATTGACTACAACCCTAGTGTTGACTATGTCTAACAGGATGAGAGACTTCGTGATATACTATGATACATCAAAATTTGGATTGGATTGTGTACTTATGCAAGGAAGGTGATAGCTTGTCCTTCCAGTCGACTTAAGATCCATGAAAAGAACTATGCGACTCATCATCTTGAGTTGGCAGTAGTGGTATTCACACTTAAGATCTGGCATCACAATTTATATGGAGTGCATGTGTACGTGTTCACTGACTACAAGAGCTTGTAGTATATGTTAAGGAAGAAAGAGGTCAACTACGTTAGAGAAGATGGTTGGGGTTGCTCAAGGATTATCATATAAGCATTCTCTACCACCTAAGTAAGGATAACATTGTTGTTGATAACTTTTAGCAGAATATCTATGGGTAGCATGGCTAATGTAGTGGAAGGAAAAAGAGAACTAGCTAAGAAAGTTCATAGATTAGCTCGATTGGGAGTGCAACTTGAGGAGAACAACAAAGTCATGGTTAATGATCAGAATGGGTATGTTTCATCCTTAGTGTTAGAAGTAAAGGAGAAGCAAGACCAAGACCATGTCTTGTTCTAATTGAAAGAAAAGGTTCACAAGTAGAAGGTGATAGTTTTCTCTAAATGGGGAGATGGGGTGTTGAGATACTAGGGCAGACTATGAGTGCCCGATGTTGATGGTGTTTGAAGCAGGATCATGGCTAAGGTTCATAGCTCTAGAGATTCCATCCATCCTGGTTCTACGAAGATGTACCATGACTTGAGAAAAGTCTATTGGTAGAATGGAATGAAGAGGGACATTACTGAATGCATCTCTAAATGTCCCAATTATCAACAGGATAAGGTTGAACACCAGAGATCATGTGGACTAGCCAGAACTTTGAAATTCTTGAGTAGAAGTGGGAGACGATCAACACAGATTTTATCACTTGTTTACCAAGCTCCCAAAAATAGCATGATTTTATATGGATGATTATTAATAGGATGACGAAATTAGCCCACTTCTTGGAAGTCAAGATAACTTATATGGCTGAGGAATATGCCCGGCTATACTTTCTAGAGATTGTGAGGTTGCATGGAGTTTTCTTGTTTATCATCTCGGATAGAGAAACTCAATTAACCTCTCAATTTTGGAGATCCTTTTCGAAGGGATTGGGTATGAAAGTTCATCTAAGCACCATTTTTCACCCTCAGATTAATGGACAGGCAGAGCGCACTATCAGACTTTGGATGATATGCTGAGAGCTTGCATTATCAACTTCAAGGGTAATTGGGATGACCACCTACCATTTATTGAGTTTGCGTACAACAATAGCTACCATGCAGCATCCAGATGGCCCCTTATGAGGCATTATACGGGAGGAGATGTAGATCACTGATTGGCTAGTTTGAGATTGGCGAAGCTGAATTAATTGGACTTGAACTTGTTCAACAGTCTATGGAGAAGATAAAAGTTATCAAAGAGATGTTGAAGATAACACAGAGTCGTCAAAAGTCTTATACGGAAGTGAGGAGAACAGACTTAGAGTTTGAGGTAGATGATTGAGTCTACTTGAAGGTGTCGCCCATGAAGGGTGTCATGAGGTTTGGTAAGAAGGGAAAGTTGAGTCCACATTATATTGGGTCATACCAGATCATGAGGAGGATTGGGAAGGTTACTTATGAGTTAGACTTGTCTTCCTAGCAAGATGGAGTACACTCGGTGTTCTATGTGTCAATGTTAGAGAAATATTTGGGAGATCCTACCTTAGCAATTCCTATTAAGAGAATGGGAGTGCAGGATAGTCTATCTTACGAATAAATTCGAGTCCAAATCCTTGATCGACAAGTTTGTAATCTAAGGAACAAAGAGATACCCTCTGTTAAGTCCTATGGACGAACCAATTTGTTAAGGAAGCTCTATGGGAAGCTGAAGAAGCGATGAAACTCAAATACCCGCACTAATTCATGCTTAATAATAATGATATTAAAGGTAAAGTCCCTACCCTTAATGCTATTAAAGATATATTTTTGAATTTGATGTATTGAGCCTAGTTCCCGAGTCTAAGACAGAGATAAATAGGTGAGGGATAGTGGAGAGCTCGAGAGCTTCTGAGTGAGGAATGAGAAGATTTTTTAGGTTACTCGTGTTTCTGTTTGACTCTTACTCATCATTTGAGGACAAATGATCCCAAGGGAAAGATGATGTAACACCCCATGAAATTATTAAAATACCCCTAAAATGTAATCATGCACACAATACAACTTCCAGAGCTCCGATTGGAAATCCAAGACCGAATTTGCGATCAGCATGGAAAATCTAGTAGAAAGTGCTCTCGACACAATTCAAGAGAAATCAAAGCAAAAAATAATTTTCATTAATTAATGCCCGGATAGTGTTGATTCTCACCCCTAGCACGACGCGGAGGGAGCATGAACTTATACTTGGTGTTTTTCATATTTCTCAACGAGAATTAAAAATGCTAAAATTTCACAAAATTATACTAGTTCATGCACCTACATATCACAGACCAGTGTGCGAATTTTAAAACTTTTCTTTTAAATTTTGGGAAGGGTATTTGGTCATTCCTAACCAATTTTTAAGTTCCAAAACGTGTTTTTAAGACTTATTTTGTACGAAAGGATTTCAAAACCCACATTCTTCTAAGTTTAAATGTGTTTTGGGAGAGAAAAGAAGAAGAAAGAGTTGAGAGTTTCAAGTGAGGTCTCAATCCTTTGAAGAGGACTTGGTGATTCTTCCCTCCAGGTATGTAAAGGCTACCCAAAATATGGAATTGTTCTTTCATGTGCCCCGATGTATAGATTAGGTTGATAATTTATAGTTGGTGGATCTAGAGTAGTAATTCTTGATGAATTTCTTGAAAAATATCTTAATTTATGCATGTTATATTAAATTGATGATCATCATACTTGTCTTTACTATTTGCATATAGTATTGTAAAGATGGTATACCTAATTTGCGTGATTTTATGGTTAATTACTTCAAAAGGAATTTAGGGGTAATATTTGGAGCCTTGATTGTCTTAATGTGATGATTGTTGGAGTCTGAGCCCTGAGATTAGTGTATTGATGACTGAAAATGATTGAATTAGTATTCTTAGAGCTTAATCAGACTGAATCTTAGTCATGAAAGAATAATCTTACTCTTTGAGTTGATAGATGATGAGATGAGATAAGCATTCTTGCCCGTAGGGCTGAGTGATGGAAATCCTTGAGGGTATTGATAGACTTATGAGTATGTTGAGTCCTACGAGGAGTATTAGCACCTAACTGGGTAAGAGTGAGTCCCCCGCATACTCATTAACTATGTGTCCAGCTTAGAAGAGGATTGGACCATGAAAATAGATATTTTTTTTGCCCCGCAAAGGGCTTGATAGACTTCTTTTGGGATCCCCGACAGGCTTGTCCCGTACCTCAACAAGGTACTAGATGGATGTGGCAACAACATCTCTTTGTTTTAGCACCATCGACTCATAGGAGGTGGTTGTCGATTATAGAAACTCCCAGATAGGTTTAAGGATGATGGTACTTTGAAGTTGATGTGACCGTTTGATGTCTTGATTGATAGTGAGCTGATAGAGACCTATTCCCTACTCTGAGTTGAGGACGAGTGATTGATGAGCTGATGATATTGTTTATTGTTTATTTTTAACCCATTTTACATAGACTACATTCCACGTACTGACAGCCCTTTGGCGCTGCATCATTTTATGATGTAGATTCTATAAACAGAGGACTTCAGCAGCCTAATCGTTGAGGTTTCACAAATTTCAAAACAGAGACTTGGTGAGTCCTCCCTTGCTTTCGGAGGATATATTTATTATTTTATTTATCTTGATGCATTTTCTTTGATTGTGGTATCCATGGTATGTTATGGTACCATCTTAACCAGGAGATATAGAAACTTCATATACCTAGATTATACATGGTTGATGTTGGGGTTCTTTTCCCCGTTCCCTTTCTTTACATTGAAATTATCCTTTTTCTCATATTTCATCTATGATAGACTGAGTTGATAGTTGTATCCTATTGATAGATAGTTATTTCTTTATTGTATTCCATTATTGTGTTGATTGAATGAATGCGATGGGACTAGGTGGTCCACTTGGGGCTAGCAATAGTTTTCGAGTGCCAGTTACATTCATGGTACCCTCCTAGGGCATGATTGTCACGACCTAAGCCTAAGGCCTAGACATGATTGGCGAATAGGGGACCCGAAGGTACCCCAAAGAAGCCTCATAGCATATCATTACATATCCTTAGTCGCGGAAGCAATGTGAAATAATGTAAGAAACATAAACAAGGGGAATTAGGACTAAGACAGAGA
The DNA here is from genome assembly GCA_025642045.1 of Solanum sejunctum. Classification (NCBI taxonomy): domain Eukaryota; kingdom Viridiplantae; phylum Streptophyta; class Magnoliopsida; order Solanales; family Solanaceae; genus Solanum; species Solanum sejunctum. The sequence continues at coordinate 1,504 of JAOTQJ010104800.1, read as the reverse complement.
GAGATTTATACTTAAATAGCTTGAATATCATCAGTGAGTCAAAACTCAAGCATAATACATAACATGTCCAACAACACCTCTACTATATAGATAAGAGCGGGGGCTAAGACAAGAAATTGGACTCACCCTCATAGTTAATACATACATAAAGGAAAGATGGTCTTAGAACATAGTATAAGAGAATAGTCATTGTCCCCAGAATGGAGGACTCACCAAAGGATAACTTGGACAATCCGGCTATCCACAAGAAAAATCAATAGGGGCTCTGTTCTTACATGGTAACATCATGTAGGATAGAGTAAGCATTAGTACGCTTAAATGTACTAAGTATATGGGATGCAATGCAACAATAGATAGGCTTCATAATCAAAATGCATATAATAGACAATAGGCATTACATAGCAAATTGGCATGTAAGTTAAATGCATAAGTAAAACATGCTTAAGTTACTCACGCTCGTATAGGATATTATATGTGTAGAAGAGACCAAGCTAGATTTCTAAATATACAACCCCTTTGTAGGTTAACGATGATGGTAGCTGCCCTAAGACTTAAGTTGATGTATTAACCCTCATCTAGGTTTGTGATAATGTCGCTCCATCACCAAGGTGGATGAGTACTAACCCTCATCTAGGTTGATGAATACTAACCCCCATCTAGGTTAGTGATGAAGCCGCTCCATCACTAGGTGGATAAGTACTAACCCTCATCTAGGTTGGTGATATTGCCGCCCCATCACCAAGGTGGATGAGTACTAACCCTCATCTAGGTTGATGAGTACTCACCCCCATCTAGGTTATCCGGGTACTTAGACCCCTCGGATTGGGCATGGTCGAGTTCTACACTTTATATAAGATTCATCATATGGTCTAATGAAATATTGTATATAGAATTAATCATATACATAAGCTCATTTCAACATCATGTAGTCAATTATATCATATCTCATACTTTGGACCTTCATTTCCACAAAAACTCTAGCCGGACATTTTATCAAGCACTTGGGGGTGTATAATGGGGGTAAAAGACTATGCAATTTAGCGATGAAATCATGTAAGAAAATCTATAGTAAAACCATCAATCAACACCTTGTAACACACCCAAGACACTCATCTCAAAGCCCCTCATCAAATTCAATATTATATCCAAGATTTAGAGCTCAAAACATGTTAAGACAACCATACTTTCATGAACTAAAATCACTATGCAGTAAATTTCTCAATATACAAGATCCACATGTAAAATAAACTTTAAACCATGCAATCATAAAAAGGACTTGACATGTCATCATATGCTTGAATAGAATGAAATATATATATATATATATATATATATATATATATATATATATATTTATATATATGAATATTGCTTCTCCATGACCACACTAGCTTCTCGAGAGACACATACAAATATATGAGTCTTCCAAAGGGCCTTGACAAACACTACATCATTATCAATCAATCTCTACACTCATCTATCCAACACCTTCATCGAGACCTTC
>JAOTQJ010104779.1:0-11361 GCA_025642045.1 Solanum sejunctum | reverse complement strand
TATAATTTGGGTTTTTAGCCCAAGTATGAATGATTATGAAGAATGTTTGACTTTTGATCATGTCTAAATACACCTCTTTTGGAGGATAAAATGCTCGTTGTCAAATATAAAACCTAATCAAGGTTAGGGTCGAATCCCATAGAAAATACGGAGTCTTATAACGAATTCATGAATACGCAATTCAAGTAATTAACTCAATTCCCCAAAGGGGAAATTTGCAATGTTCAACAAGAAATAAACTAAACTAACTATCACAAAAGACAATCAATAATGGAGAGCAACTTGGAAATTTGTGTTTCCCATGATTCACCAACTCAATATCACTAGATAACCCAATTCTCGACTAGAGTATAGCATGTAGGACGATAATTTAAGTTCACCAATCCCTTTGGTCAAAGGTGAGAAGCGAATTTCACTATGTGACTTATTACATCTCCATAGTATGCTATACTAACCATTACCTATAGTCCCAGTTAGCCTCCCCTTGGTCTAGTTCGGTTGATTAGAGGAGAGCACATCATCGATTCCTGTTAATCAATCTCTTTTCCTATTCATTACCACCTGGATCGAGAAAGTAACACTAGGAAAGTTCTAATGTTGGCCACCACTAGAAAACATGGAAAATAAAGAGAATTGATTAATACATGTAAATACCCATTCCAAGAATTGCAAATTATTAGGGTTTATTTGGTTAGATCTTCATGGATCCCAAACCACAAGTTGTCCATTTAACTACTCACGCTATGAGTAGATGAAGAAATCATGAATTGAGAAAACATAATTATTCACTTACCCAATTGAGTTGAAGAATAAGCAACTTCAATATTAATTGAGAATCACAAAAATTGTAGATACAATGAATCCACAAGTGTATTCTCCTCCAAAATTGAAATATCTAACTACAAAATCCTAAAAGTACATTCTGATGATGTTCTTTATTGTACTCTGCTGAATAATAACCTAAATGCACTATTTATAGTATTTAAAAACACGTCCTAGAAAATAGAAAAATTGGTCATTGACTTTCTATGATAGGCATCTATGACTTCTAAACTGATTTATGAGTCGTAATCGGGGTCTCGTATTCAGTTCTTGAGATCCTGGACTTCAGTACTACGAACCCACTTTATGAGTCATAGACCGATTCACGACTCATATTGCACTCTTGTGGACTTCATCTGCATTAACTTGTCCTTCAATGGAATTCATTATGAAACCACTCCTTATGACTTGTATAGAGGTCTCGTGTGGCTGACCTTCAGATCTCATCTTTCTCTGGAAATCGTCAGAAAACCCACTCTATGACTTGTAGAGAGTCCTGTAAACCATCAAAAACTAGAAGAGTCTACAATTTTTCCCCAAAATCATGTCAATATGCTTTTCTGCAAACTAAACACCAAAAACACATAAAAACCATAAATGTTGCATTGAGAACACACATAATCCTATGTTTTAAGCATCAAATGTGCTATTTTTTGACAGCACATCAACACCCTCAACTTAGAATTGTTGCTTGTCCTGAAGCAGCTACTCAATCTACATAGACAATATAGCAACACACAGACCTCAACCCAATGGTATACATCACATACAATTAAATAGACTAGTGTATTTCACAACACAAAATAGACTGGTGCATTTGACAACACAACTATGACAATCAAGGGAATATCAATAGTCCACAATCACTAAACAAGTCAAATGTTAACAATGCAATGCAATGCCCTCATAAAAAGAAGTCCCATTTTTGACACTCAGTGATGATTAGAAATTTAACTTTGGGACTTTGCAAACACACTCACTCTCACAAAAGATGTTCACGCATAATGACTAATACCCTAGGCTTGCCTCTATACTCATAACTTAGATTTCCAAATAACTGTACTAGGATCACTTTAAGACTTTCTAGGCTTATAATGTAGGCTTAGGGGCTTTGGTATGGCATTTTAGAAAAATAATAACTAAAAGTCATCCTTGAACTGTGTTTTTCGTCACTTTCACCTTATCAACTCTAATATTTGCACCTTATCCTCCCTTTTTCTACATTCAAGCTTTTCCGAGTATTTTCTTCTTATTTTTCAGCTTTTGCCTCATTTTTACAATTCATTTTGATTTTAGTCTCAATATAAGACATATTTTTCTTTTTCTTGCACCTCGTACATGATTTTCTTCTTTTTCTCCTCATTCCTAGCTCACCACCTTATTTTTGTGATTTTACCCCTACATCGGCCACCATTAACTTAGGCTTTTAGCCTGTATTGAAGTACACAGTATCTATCCATCGAACAAGGGTGACTTTTTGTATCCATCCTCAACTTAGGATTTTTTCCTCAGTCAAGGTTGACATTGCTCGGAGATAGACCAGGGCCAATTTCAAGGTTTTTCACTAGACAAGGTTAGGCTACTTAGGTGATTTTGAAAGAATTGTTATATGTAAGTCTCAAATATTTAGAACAAGGGATAAAACTTCATTTGGTTGGTCATTTTTAGGTTAAAGTGAACTAATTTAAAGATCAAAGGCCTAAAATCCCTTCCTAATCCATTTAATCTGCAATCTAACTTAAAGTAATAGGGCAAGTTCTGAATTAGCACAAAATGCATGAATCAAGAAAAATAAGCTCACACTCAAATGACATTGCATACATTATCATTAAGAAACTCACAGATCATGACTATTGCCAAACACCCAAACATGCATGGTTGCCATTTAACTACTAATTAAAATTTTTTGGTGGGTACCAATTTTAAAAAAAAAACATAAAAACATGTTGTATTCCATAATTATTAGTTCTATATGCTAAAAATATTATGTAAACATCTTAAACGTGCCAGTTCAAAAGAAATTAAATATCCACGAGGAAAAAGAACACAAGCAAGAAAACCTTGGGATTGAAATTTGGGATATTTATGGGCCTTAAGCTACTCAGACTTCATTGAGGCCCATAACTACCTACACCCCATCAAAAAAATTATGCATTATCCCCAATGCACCAAATCAAGCAAAAATAGAATAAGTAGGGGTAAAAAAAGTACCTCGGTGCCTAAGTGCCAGTCTGTGGCTGAGACTGACCATTCTATTCCTGCATGGTAGTCTCTTTAGCTGCTGTACTCTGTCCGTAGGGGCCCATACCCTTCGCCGAATCATGCTCACGAGCTAGCCTCATCTCCTTCTCGTGCCTTGATGTCCTCAAGGCCAGCCCGAGCTCATCCTACTTATTCTCATCATCCTTGGAAAACTTTGCATGTATACTTCTCTTATTTGGATCCGTATTCATACAAGGTCTCTTCCGAGCAAGTATGTGAAGGCTTTGCAGAGGTATACAAATCAAATAGCGAAGTTAGAGATAAAGTCTCTAGTAGTGTTAGTGGCGCAACAAGTGGTGATGTCATGTCAGCCCTAAGCTTCTCAATCTCCTAACTTACGACTAATAAATCTAAAGTTTGGGCCTTGGCTAACATCATATGAACCTGCTCCTCAAAAGCATCGATGTAGGCGTCCACTCTAGAAACATGCTCTTCAATAGTAGAGATAGTAAACATTTAGATCTGCTCCTCAGAATCTGTAATGCTATGCTATATCTATGGCCTAATATGCTGAATAAGCTGAGATAACTGGGCCTCAGCATGTGATGATCACTATGCCATAGCCTAAATAAAAGAGGCAGACATATAGACCATGCCCGCTGTAGAAGGCTGTGAAGTGGTAGCCTCTGGTACAGGAGTAGCTACAGTAGGACCCCTCTCAAGATCAAATCCCTCGAGCTACTAGGGTCTCTCATCAGTAGTAGCAGCAGTAGTAGTGCTGGTGGTCATCGTCGAACCCTCAGGTGGTGGCTCCAAAGCGAACATCTATGGTGGTGCTGGAGGCTGTGCTCATTGGGTTGCCACCAGGTTCTCATTAGCCTTTAGCAGGTTGCACTCTAAAGTATGCTAGCCCTTAACAATCTAGTCCAACTAGTGCAGGATCTCCACCCTCAACTCTATATAGAGTCTGTAGATTAAAATCGGAAATGGGATGGTGGTGGCCCTCTTTGGTGCTAACTCGTGTATCTGCTCTACTATAAGTTTTAACCACCAAGGTCGGATGGATGCTTGATCTATCAATGTCCTACCAAAACTTAGTGGGGAAACTCAATGAAGCCTTCAATATAGGCTCAGTGTGGGTGGTGACCCAAGTAGGTTACGGACTTTGCGCCATAATATGACTGGCCACCTATCTCAGAAGAGAAGTCTGATGCTCAGGATCCTTTATAATTGGCGAGTTCCGAGCCATCCCCAACCTATGATCAAACTCCACTATAAACCTAGGGGCATGATACTCGAGACCAATAAGTATACGACATATGGTCTCCTCAGAAATATTGACCCATAGATCTCTCACTTGTATCTCTGCCAATCTGGGCTGTGAGATATCCTTCTTCCCCTTGGGAAGATCACGCTGAATCATGGTGGTATAAGATGCATAAAACTCCCTCATAACACCGAGGAGTATCATCCAAGAGACTCTGTTAGCCACCTCAACCCATATAGTATCATTGTGTCCTATAGACTTGGGACATGACTAAGTCCATCATCAATATCCTTGGGCTCCTCATATATCAAACAAATAGGTTTGCCCTACTCCTTCGGCTAAATGCCCTCCATAGATATGGCCTTAATATCCTCGATGCACCACTGGTGAGTAGAAGCATTCGGTTTGATGATAAAGATGGTGCAATGAAGGACTAGACATCTCCTCTATCCTTGGAGTCCTTCTCTGAACTCTGATCCTCTGTAGAAGATGTCATCTAACTACCTTTATTTGCAGACTGGGAAGGACTATCACTCTAGGCCTGAGGCTTCCGAGACCTAGCAACAACTCTAGTCTATGATCGAGGTATCTCTGGGTCAGTCTAGGCATCATATATCTCTAATGACCCACTTATCTGAGGGGTCTGATCATCACCCAAATGATCATCATCTGTAGACTTATCCCTGAGCTTCTTCCTAAAAGCCTCAATCTTTGAGAAATTTTCTTTTAGGGCCATAGTATCTGAAAATTAAACATAAATGAACCATAATTAGCCACAACAATCAAGAAATAAAAAGAAAAAACTTTATTAAATCGGTTCAATAAAGACTTTATGAGAGGCCTTTTACGAGCCGTAGTGAGACCTAAAAGTCATAAATTGCTCTCATAGATTGGTACTTCAGAACAATAACGGTCACTAAAAAAGCTTACGAGACCTCGATATAATCCATAAATTGATTTACGAGTCATAAACTAGGTTCGTATAAAATTCTAGACAGTAATTTAGAATAGGCAAAGATCTACGAGCTATAAAGTGATCTACGATTCGTAGAATGTCTTGTTTAATGATTACTCAGATTATCAAGTGTCTGAAATTTCCCATGAGGGACAATTACAACTAAGAGACTCATCTACAAGTCATAAATAATTCTCATGAACAAGAAATCCCAGGTACCTGATATTTCTAAGTCCATGACACGGACCCCAAAAATATTTCACACATTATCCTACTAACATCAAAGCGAGCATACAAGTACTCATATGTTAAGCACATAAAAACCAACCCCAAATGTATTCTACATAAAATCACCCTATCAAAAATGATCTAATATAAATCACCCTACAATTCTGACTATCTCGATTTGGCCCAAACATTATCATACACCTATGTTATTGATAACCAATTTACACTCACAATCTATTCAAAACCATTCAATCAAACAAGAAGCATGATCCCATAAATACAACAATTATTCATCATAGAGCCTAAAATATCCAATTTCCAAAATCAAATATTCAATTCAATCTACGGTAATCCCATTTATATTCACAATTTAAAGCCAACAATGATATCATGATTAAATACCAACTTAACATGCTCATCAAGTCAAACAATTACTAACCAAGGCAAATTAATGATCAACATCAAATCACGAAATTATAACAAATGAAGATTAACTTGAAGAACAAAAGAGAGAATATGATTGAACCCAAAACCCTAGGGGCTGAAAATCTTGCTTGAAAATTTACAATGATGGCCAGAAAGTGATCAAAAAATAGGAGGGAAAAATTTTGGGGTAATTTTGGTCAATCAGGTCAATAGTTGGGTCAAAATATTTTGATTCCCCTTGTATACATTTACCAGCTAAGTTAAAATTACTGTGCTTGGGTCTACAAAACCCCATGCATGAGTTGTAGAGAGATTTGCAACTTGTAAGTCCTTGTCTCATAGACCTCTCAGCATTTAGAAAAATTTAGAATCTTACTTGAGTTCCACGAACTCCATTTACGACTCGTATTCATTCATAGAAATTGTACCTGATACATTTCTTAGCAAAATCTGTTGCATCAGTATTTTACTTGCATACTCTTCATGAAATTCACTTGCACCCTTTATGCATTAAATCAAATTTTATAAATAGCAATCAAAAAACTATCTATGAATCTACAAATTGAAAAGAAACTCAAAACTAGGCTAAAACATCAAAAATTCTTGTGTTTCCTCCCAAGTAGCGCCTGATTTATTGCCAAAGCATGACTTAGACAAATTGGCTACTACATTTCACCGATTGTCAAAACCTCACTTTTTAACTCATCAGGATGCTTCATAGACTAACAGATATCAAAGACAACTTCTTCATCATTCACTCTAAACCTGAGTTGACTGACCTCCATATCCACTAGAGCTCATCGGGTAGCTAGAAATGGTCTTCCCAAGATGATTGGAACATCAAATCAACCTCACAGTCTAGAATCATAAATTCTGTAGGGAATATGAATTTTTCAACCTTTATCAACACATCATAGAGTATGCCCACAGGTTTCTTCACAACAATCGCATGTTACTAAGTGTAGAGGTACCCAAACCAAGCTTCTTGTAAATCGCAAGAGGCATCAAATTGATACTTGCACCCAAATCACATAGTGGCCATGTGATCTCCACATAGCAAGGTAGGAAAAGCACTTGGGTCTTCACGCTTTTGAACCAAGGACTTAGTAATGATAGCACTACAATGTTGAAGCTCTTGAGAAAGCTCCTTATACATTGTGTGCTTTTTAGTAACCAAATCCTTCATATACTTTATAACCCAGCTTTTTCTCCAAAGCTTCAATCAGAGGGATGTTGATGGATAGTTGCTTAAGCATAGAGAGAAAGGGTTTGCACTTGCCTTCCAACTCCCTCTTTTTAAGTCTTTGAGAGAAAGAAGGAGGAGGCCTTCAGATGGACTTATAATTTTGTGGCTAATTAGCTACCTCACTCACCCCATCTTTAACATAATCCTCTCCTTCAACCATATCCTTATCTGCATCTATTTTCTCATGAACATCTTCTACCTCAACTAACATAGGAGGATCAATGGTACTCTTGCTACCTTTAGTAGTAACCACTATACATTTCTCTTCATTCTTTGGATTTTAAACTGCATTGCTACACAATGTACCCTTTTGATGTTGATTAAACTAAGTTGACACTTGACCAAGTTGTTGCTCTAGCTATTTAATAGCCATAAAATGAGACTCTATCTTTTGATTGATGGTTAAAATATCAGATTTAATACCCCTTATAGTTTCATCTTGTGTCTCGGCCTTCTTCAAGAAATGATCAAACCTCTCCTTAATTCTAGAATTGCTTGTACCCACATCTCGATTATATGGTTGTACATATGGACCATTTCTGAAACCATGTCTTCTGCCTCAATCTGCTTCAGGACCCCTATTCCTCAATTAAAAACTACCTTGCTTATCTCTATAAGCTCTATATCTACTATAGTTTCAACCTTGGTGATAGTAGTCCTTATTGGACCCTTTGACGTTCGTCCGAAACCCCCTATCTGGTCATTCACAAAGCAAGCATCCTCCTCAAGATAAGACTCCTCATACATGGGTGCAAGTGGAGGTTGATGAACTACCCCATTCACTCTTTCCATATTCTTCTTGATCACAACATCCATGATTGTGTGAAGTTGAGCAAGTTGTTGCATAATATCCTCATTGATCTTGGCTTGCTCTGAACCAACATTAACAACACATGAATCATCATAGAAGCTCTATCTTATTGTCCCCATGTATGATTCATCTGGACCACTTATTCCATACATTCGATAATCCTTGTAAATGGGTGATCTAATAACATGCCCCCATACTAGTGTTGGTAAAGGATTGACCATTCTCAATAAGCGCACGATAGAAGATCTCTACCAAGGCATCATCAACTATCTTATAGTCAGGGATGCTCCTCAAACACTTAGTAAATTGCTCCTATGTAGTGTTAATTGAATCACCAGTAAGTTGCTCAAAGTTGTTGATCTGATTCTTTAACTTGAACTTCTTTGATCTAGGGAAGTATATCTCCAAAAAGGCCTTCTATAAATCTACCTAACTAGTGATTGAACTCTATGGGGAGCTCAGATAGCCATAATACATCATTACCTGCAAGAGACAATAGGAAGACACAAAGTCCCACAATATCCATAAATAAATTCTGAGTTCCCATCACACTCCTGCAAACAAATGCAACATTGTGCAAATGGCTATATGGATCCTCTGATGGTAAGCCCGCAAATATCCCATGGGTCTACAACATCTGAAGTAACCTACTAGAGATTGTGAACTTTGTGTCTGCCGATAGTGGTGACAAAACAATATCTCCTGTCACATCCATAGTGATAGGATTCAACTTATATTGATTCCATCGATATGTATCACCATTAAAATCCCAAGGATGTGGAATATTCTCCGAAGAAGATGTGTTTTCATTCCCATTATCATTGTTGTTATTCATATTCAAACCTGCGTTGGCGGCCTTTTCTTAGGCCATTCTTCTTGTAATTGTTTGGATCTCTGCATAAGTGGAGTTAAATGATTTCCTTGACTCCTAGTGTTGGGCATACATTGTAATATACCTTACAAAGAAACAAAAAAACAAAAACAAAAGTAAAATATAAGGGAACTAAGGATTAATACTTGAATTGCAATTACTAGTGAATTCAACTATGTCTAGCCGTATTTCCCAGACTCTGTGCCATAATCTTTGATCATGCCATAGTCTTGAAAATCATATTTTTGTCTAAGGTACTCCACACACAAACCCCTACATGGGTCGTGTAGCACCACATGGATCATGTGGGGTCCCACCTGATGTTTGTTCGAACTCAGGGAAGTGCAAAGAGTCTTTCTAATGAACTTCTATAAGGGGCCTAACAAGCAAGAGTTACAAAATAACATCTACAATTTTAAAAGGGTGCCAGGAGAAGCTCTGGTAGCATCTTGGGAAAGGTATAAGAAGTGTTTGGCAATGAACCAGAACCATTGTCTAATTGATGATGAACCAGCGACTAAATTGTACTAAGAACTAACCTGTAAATAGTAAGGACATTCTAATGCCTTATTCGGAGGGAAGTGTTGGGCATTTCTGAGGCAACTATTCTATGAAATTGTCGAATACATGGATAAGTTATCTGATATCACATATGTTTATCAACCAATGCAAAAGTTGTTAGAGCCATCCACTAGTACATTCGAGAGATCCCCAAGTGCTACCAGAAAAGAGAGTACACCTATGGGCTCAGGTTACCACAATAACAATATATCAGTAATAAACTCTCAAAAGAATTGAGTGTATGCTTGAGCAAGTGCTTATAAAAACCAATGAACAAGAAGAGGTTGTATAGGAGATAAAATTCGATATCACCAAGGTGAACTACAAGGTGGACCAACAAGCAATGGCAATGCAAAAACTTGACGGCAGGGTTAAGTGAATGACAACATGATTAGAACTTGTGCAAAGAGATCAAAGAAGGGGCTAGAGGAGTAAAGATGAGACTCCATCAACCCATGAGGAATTCTGAGTATTCATAGTGACAAAGTCCAGCCATAACATTAAACAAAAAGCTTCTTGAGAGGCAACCCAAGTATCACATATATTTTTGGATTGTTTTAGGTTTATGTCATTTGTTATAATTGCTAGGTAGTAGTTTGATGTTTGTTTTAGTGTTTTGAGACATTGGATCAATTGTGTTACTCTGGACATTGGTGTATCTGTAAGTTTGATTTGCAGGAATTGACCAAAAGATGAAGAGTTGGAGGAAACTGCACTTGGAGAAGCTTCTATGAGCAGGCCTTGTGTTGTAGTCACCACTACAATTCATATTCATGTCTCGTAGAGTAAAACAGTGAGTACTAAAAGTTGACACACAATATGAGCCAATCATATGATTCATAGGGGCCCCTATGAGTCATAGGTGGGGTTCGTTGTGCCCAGGTATGAACTAAATTTTCTAAGTGTTAAGACCTTCTATGAGACTAAGACCTATGAGACTAGGACCTATGAGTCGTAGGACACACTATGACTTGTAGTCGATGCCTCGTAGATGCGATCTATAGAATTTTAAAAGCAACTCAGTTTAGAATATAAAAAGGCTGACATATTTTGGTTCTTCATTTCACACATTGAAATGATTTTTTTCCTCCTATACAACCCTATAAACATTATTTATCACTTTTTCATTCACTCCCAAACATTTCTTCTATCAATATCCCAGCAAGTCATTTCACCAGGGTTTCTGTTTGTCTTCCTCTTCTCATCACATCTTCATCTTTTCATCTGGTATATTTTTATGGCTTTGTTTGGGACACTTGTAGTATGATATTGCTTTGTGGGTGTTTTAGTGAATATTATGTATTCATGGTAAGTAAAACCATTTGAAAGTGATTGTGGTAGTATGAGGAGTATGAATTAGAGATGTCTCTGTCCCTGCAATGATTATATTCTTTATTTCTACCCTTGCTTGGTGTTTATAAAGTTAGATGTTATGGTTTAATGTATTTGTTACTTGATGTACGAGTGATTATCTTATGAAACCATGTCGGGATTAAAATTTGTACGCGTTAGGGTGTTCTAATTTGGTTAATGTGGCAGACTCATGTATGAACTTGAGTAACCCTTTGTTTGCCTCCCTGTTCTATACTATTAATGATTTGGGTGATTTACAAAATTAGTTCATGCTAAAAATATTTTGAACAAAAAGGAGGATTCATGTTGCATTGCAGGATGATTTATAAAGTGGAGTGACTAGCCATATTTTAGGATTGACTATGTATTTTTGATTTTTTGTGCTTCTTGGTTAATTTTTTGTCATAGTGGAAAGGTTAGAGGCACCCAAGGTGCCCTCTATTTTCTGATATAAGGACCCACTACGAGTTGTAGGTCACCTTACAAGATGTAGGGGCGCTTCGTAGAAGGCAACAATTACCTATGATGCCTTAACATTTTCCATATGAGAATAACCTAATATTCATAGCACTTGGTATGACTCATAGTGGTAGTCTCGGAACCCTGATCTAAACTTTTA
>JAOTQJ010104758.1:0-11361 GCA_025642045.1 Solanum sejunctum | reverse complement strand
AAATATTAAATTATTAAATTTAAACTAATTTTAAAAATTAATCAATTTAACTCTTGGGTACAAGCACCACATATTAAGATGGAAAGAGTACCTTTCTAAAAAAAAAGAAAAGCTGTATCTGGGTATAAATAAAAATAGGCTATAATTTTTAAGCAATTGAACATACCATTTGAGATAATGATTTCAAATTCAGAATTTACTAGAAAGCAAAATTTGAGATTTTAAATTGTGATTTTCAATTTTTTTAAAAGGTAAAATTATTGAGTCATAAGTCTATATTTTATTAAAAAAGACCTATCATTTTAACTTTTGTCAAAATTAATGTAAAAAGAGACTCGTGTTGTATTACTATTAATGAATTTATAAAACTATTTATTTGTTTATAAATGCAACATAGAAATATATGATTTATCAATGCAATATTTTAAAATATTTTGACATCATATTTATATAATAATAGATTATGAGTTGATAAAATTATATGAGAATTGAAAAAATGTTAATAATTACACAATTTGTTTTTATTCTATCTCATTAAACACGGAGTCCAGATAATTACGTGTGAATGACTAATCCATGAAGAATAAAACTTTGGTTTTTCCTTAGTCAAACATTAGTTAATTTGACCTTCATGCTCCTAATCAGACCAAACAAATTGACAGTTTGCTGAATACTCCGAAAGTTGCGCAAAAATCTTCCTTATTGTTATTATTTTCCCTATAATTTCTTCCTTATTATATATTATTACAGGATTGAGATTCTAATGACTTTATTCACTTGCTAATACAATTGACTAAATCATACTTGCAGCACTAGAGGATATCTCTTTCTACTTAATTAAATTTCTAATTTCGTCATGTAAATCAGCAACATCCTTTGGGAATCCTTTGGCATAAGGTATAAGTAATAATAATCTTAGGATAAATATAGGATTATTTTATCTTATGTTTGGTTGAAGGTACAAGATAATTCTTGGACTATTTATCCCACTATTTTTGCCTTAGTAATGTGATAAATTATTTTATATATCTGATGGGCTAACTTATCTAGGCTAACTTATTTAGGAATTAATTATCATGAGATAACATGTTATCAACCAAATGACGTATGAAGGTCTATAAGAACCATAACCAAAAGATCATAGAATCAACAATGTAAAAAAATGGCTTTGCAATTTAGCTCTATAACAACCACAAATAAAAACACGTGAAAAATAGTATAATTAGTGAAAATAGAAAATTTAATTAGGTGCAACAGAAAGTTGCTACTCATTATAAGTGTTTCTGTAAATTATAATTATTTTTTTTAACGACGATTTAATAGCAGAAAAAAAATTTCACATTTATCAACTATTCGGTGTAATATATATTTTGTTCAACTGTTAAAAAAACAAAAGAAAGTATAATTTCTAATTATGCTGGTAATTAGAGGGCTATTAATTAGAGGGATGTAAGAACAGTTGCTTGTTTATTTGTCTTCATATAGTATTATTAGTTTGACTATTTTTGTGGAGACTAAATTTCACAAATTTTGAAATTAGAAAGCATTGCTGTCTGTATGGTTGTTACGTCCATATATTGAAAAACTTGTCTATATTCAAATAAATAAATGTATAATCGTCTTTGTCACGCAAAAACATTGTTTCTTGTCCAATTTTTAAAATGATTACAAGTCAATTCCAACATGACAACCAGAAAACATGTAGTATAACCTTTTGACTGGACATTACACAAAACGTAATATTTTTAGTTATCATATCATATTTTTTAAAAGTTATTTAATTAACTTTTAAATCTAAATTAAATTATTTGATATTTTAAAATTATAAGAAAAGTATTGTTAATCATAACTTTTTCATATCAATTTTAATTAAAAAATATATTTTATAAAATATTGATTAAAATTTATATAATTTAACTTTAAAATTAAAAATCGTGACAAATAAAAAGGACGGAGAAAATAAAAAAAAAACAAACAACAAACTAAAATCTAATTGTACAACTAGCCCTTTGGGAATAAAGCTTAATTAATTTGGATAGTGTTTATAGTAAAGTCCTGATTATACTAAATGTAAATATCTCGAAAGTTATCACTTGGTATTTTTGGTTACAAATATTAAATTAAAGTTTCTTCATGATATTGTATTATCAAATTTTTATTCTTGAAGTTTCTCTTACGTTATTATAAGAATCATGTTAATCAACTAATTTGGATTATTGACCGAACCATCCAAAGAGTCAAAGAAAACAGCTATTTCATGTTCCTTCCTATCATACTCAACTTTTACATTGAATCTTATAATATGATTTTTAATAGCTATAAATTAAAGCAATAACATATCTCTTGAGCATGATTAAGTGATAATATTATATGTTGTGATCAAGTAATAATTGTGTTTGTATTGATTATATGTAATGTAAACACAAAATATATAGTATGTCTTTAGTTAATTTTATACTACGTTGCTTTTATTTGATTACCCTATTCGTCTCTTAGGAATCGTTTGGTACAAAGCATTAATAAACAATAATAATAATAACATACTCATTAGTAAAATTTTACAGATGAGGTTTGAGGAGGATAAAATATACGTAAACTTTACCACTACCTCATAAAGATAGAGAGACCATTTCTGGAAGACCGTCGTCAAAAAAATATCAAGCCCGAAAAGCAGAAAAAACTAGATATGAAAAAGAAGAAAAAAATCGACTAAAAAGAAAAATAAATAATAATATAAAAATATAATAGGAGTAACAACTATAAGCTGAAAAAAAATAACACAAGATAAAAAAACACGACTAGTCCTACTATACTACTGAATAAGGCCAGCCATCAAACAACCCCTACTAGCCTATTAGCCTGTTATCCTAATACACGACCTCCACTCCTTTCTATCTAAGGTCATGTCCTCTTTAAGATGAAGTTTTATCATATCCTATCTGATCACCTCTTCCCAATACTTCTTCGGTCTACCTCTATTACCCCTTCGTGTAACCCATAAATCCAACCTCTCGCACCTCCTAATAAAAGCATCAGTACTTCTTTTTTGCACATATTCAAACCATCGCAGTTTTGCTTTCCTCATCTTGTCAGCCACAGGGGCCATCTCTAACTTCTCACGAATGGTCTTATTCCTAATCTTATCACTCTTCGTATGTCCACACGTCTATCTCAACATCCTCATTTCTATGACCTATATCTTCTGAACATGTGTATTTTTATTGGCTAACACCCCACCCCATACAACAAATATAGTCTAACCACCATTCTGTAAAATTTACCTTTAAGTTTATGTGGTATCTTCTTATCACACACTACTCTAGAGGTTAGCCTCAATTTCGTCCATGCTACCCAGTACGATGTGTGACATCTTTGTCAATACCGCCATCACTATAGATGACAATGGATCCAAGGTACTTAAAGTTATCTCTCTTGGGAATAGAATGAGTGGCAAGCCTCAGATAAGTATCTGTTTCATTCCCCCAGCACTGAATTTGCACTCCAAATATTTTATTTTGATCCTACTCAGTTTGAACCCTTTGGATTTTAAAGCATTTCTCTGAACTTTTAATCTATTATTAACTTAGCCAAAGTCTCATCAATCAATACTATGTTACTCGCAAAAGCATACACCATGTAACCTCCTCTTACATAAACCATGTCAGCTCATCCATTACCAAGGCAACCAGAAAAGGGCTCATCCCAGATCCTTGATGAAGTCTCATCTCAACAGAAAAATACTTTGAGTTTTCTATTGTTCTTACCTGAGTTTTGGCTTCGTTATACATATCCTTTATCACCCTAATATATACCATTGGAACACCTTTCACCTCTGAACACATCCCTTGGAACTTTGTCATAGGCCTTTTCGAGATCAATGAACATTATATGTAGATCCTTCTTTCTTTGCTTATATTTCTCCACTAATCTTTGAACAAGATGAATTGCTTCATTAGTCGATCGTCTCGACATGAATCCGAACTGGTTCTTTGAAAGAAGTACTCCTTTTCTCATCCTCATCTTTATCACCCTCTCCCAAACATTCATAGTATGGCTTAATAACTTGATACCCCTATGACTGTTACAGTTTTGACTATCACTTTTATTCTTGGACAATAGAACCATGTACTCCTCCTCCACTTATTGGGCATCTTAGCATTCTTCGTAATAACATTAAGCAATCTAATCAACCACTTTATATCCTCTTTGATCATGTTTTTCCAAAAATTCACTGGGATCTCATTGGGATCGATCGTGCTCTCTCTCTTCATCCTACTAATAACTCGTCTAATCTTCTCAACTCTATAACGCCAACAATAATAAAAATCTCGATGATTGGAGTGAGCCAGCTCAATATCTCTATCCCTTTTTTGTTTAAAAGTTTATGAAAATAAGTTTACCACCTTTGCTTAATGGAAATCTCATCCACCAACACCTCACACTCCTCATCCTTAATGCACTTCACTTGGTCCAAGTTGCGAGCTTCCCCCCCCCCCCTCTCTCTTTTGCAAGCCTATACAATCTCTTTTCTCTGCATTTATCACTTAGCTGCACACACAGGTGCTCAAACGCTATTGTTTTAGAACTCATCACCATCGTCTTCGCCTCTGTCTTTGTCGTCTTATAAGCTTTCTTAAGCCTTCACTTTTCATTCTCATTCTTACACTCCAACCACTTTATATAAACAATTTTTTTAGCTTTCACTTTGCCTTGAACTTCTCCATTCCACCACCAGTCACCCTGATATCCATCAAAGGTCCCCCTCGAAACTCCAAGTACCTCTGTTGTTACTTTTCTAATGTAATCAATAGTAGTGTCCCACATGGTGTTCACATCTCCGCTACTACTCCAATACCTTAAACTACTCAATTTTTCTCTTATCTCTCGAGAAAGAGCAGGAGTCAAGCAGGCCTCCCCATCTGATTCTCGGTTGGACAAAAATAACCTTCTTTTTCTTTTCTCTCTTAATCTTTAAATTCATCACTAGAAGTCTATATTGAGTAAAAATATTTTCATCCAGAATAACCTTGCAATCCTTACAAAGGCTTTTATTGTCCTTCCGAAGAATTAAGTAATCAATCTAAGTCTTAGCTACCATGCTATGAAAAGTTATCATGTGATTTTCTCTCTCTGAAAAATATGAGTTAGAAATAACTAACTCGAAGGCGTTGGTAAAATTCAAGAGAAATGTCCAACCTTCATTTCTCTCCCCAAAATCAAACCCTCCATGCACATCTTCAAACTCGTTAGAAATTGCACCGATATGCCCATTAAAATATCCCCTAATGAAGTTTTTTTTTTTCATTTTTGGTATATCTCTCAGAGCCTCATCTAAATCTTCCCAAAAGAACTTTTTGACTTCCTTATCCAGACGCACGCATATGCACTAACTACATTCACTACATGACTACCAACCACAAGTTTAATAAACATCATCCTATCATTAATCCTCCTAACCTCAACCACATACTCTCTAAAGTCTTCATCTACTAGGATACGTACTTCATTTCTATCCTTAGAACCACCAGAATACCACAATTTAAACCAACCTATATCCCGAGCTTTGGTACCTGCCCATCTGTTCTCTTAAATACACTTTATATTAATTTGTCTTCTCTTAAGATACTTCACAACCTCTATGAACTTCCCTATAAGTGTTTCTATATTCCACGACCCTAATCTTAACTTAAGTAAGTTTTCGCCCCTCTTACCACTTTAATCCCTTGTCTTCGACCCCAACCAGCAACATGACCCTAGTCCACTATCAGGTCTCAACGCCACTAAACTAAGAACTAATGACTCACTAAACTATAAAGGATCAAGAAAAAAATAATTTATAGAAAACTATACAACTTAAAAATACGAAATAGTAAAATACATAGTATAATGTACACTAATCAAACAATCATATACAAGCAATTAGATACAAAAATCAAGACAAATAAATGGGATATTAAACTATAGAAGTCTATGGTACAAGGCAACACAATAGGTAATAAAATATGATATGTAAGCTCACAAAATATAAAAAATACGCCCTCTATCTCATTTTATGTGGCACCATTTTTTTTTGGTCCATTTCAAAAAGAATATCACCTTACTCTAATTAAAAATAATTTAACTTTAAAGTTCCTCTTTTAACCTTAATTGAATGAATCTCAGCCACACAAATATCTCAGAATCAATATAAACCACAAGTTTCAAAAGTATTCCTTTTTCGTAAACACCATGCCAAGTCAAAGGGTGTCACAAAAGATTTTTTTTAGTGATCGTAGGGTATTTTCTTGATTCAAATAAGAAAGATTTAAGAGTTTTTCCATGGCTAGAAGTCTTTATTAATTTTAGAAAAAATTACAAAAATAATAGATTCTTCCCCAAAAATCTCCACCATCATTTTAATTACCAAACTAACATTTTAATTACAAAAATATCGAGTTTAAAAAGTTGAACGATCAGCAAAAGACATTATATCATTGGCCTTTTTTTTACCACCCGAATGACCGTTGATTGATGGCTCTTTATTGACTGCCATGCGGGTCATTCGTTGGCACTAGTCCCAACTTTTGTATATTCATTTTTTTATTTGAAAAGGTTTATTTTAAAACAAGTCAAACCCATTTCAACCGTTACCCTTTACCTTTGTTGAAGAATAAAAAACCTCAATTGAAGTAAACAATTATTTCTTTCATTTTTGCTCAATTTTTTGGCTACAGTCAACTGATTTGTTCAGGTTAGTGTATATAATTTTCTTATTTCAATTGTTTGAATTATTTCATGTAGTTTGAATCATTTTTATTTCGGTGATTTGAATAATTTTATGTTTTTTTTTTTTTCATTTGTATGAAGTTTCTTTCATAAGGTTAAAGGAAATAGAAATATGGAAGTTTCTTGCATTAGTTTAACGTTTTTTATTGTGTTGAATAATTTTTCTTTTAATCCAAACCCCACCCCTCCTCGTCCATCACCTTTTTACTCTTATGCAACAAAAAAAAAATTCTATTGAAGAAAATCTATTTTTGATCAAGTTCTTGGTTATTATTTTTTTAAAATTTCAGGTTAGTTTTACGTTGTTTTTGCATTCCAATTTTTTTATTTCTTTTCTATGTAGGTTTCTTTCATAAGTGATGAGAAGAAAAATTATGGAGGTCACACTTACTAGATTTTATATGACTTATTTTTTTTTTATTTTGAATTTTTTTTTCATTTCTATGTAGTTCCTTCCATAAGTGAAAGAAAGAAATATTATGGAGGTCACACCTACTAGATTTTATATGCCTTTTTTTTAATCTTTTTTTTTATTTCTATTGTAGTTTCTTTTTTTTTAGATTTTTATTTTTATGGTGTTTATGTAGTGTTCTTTCACAAGGGCAACAATGAAGGGCACACCTATTAGAAAAAATCCAAGGTTCCAAAGTAATGTTATTTCTATTGAGAGCACTCCATGTTGATGCTCTAGACTTAGTTTTGAGTTGAACGCTTACACACCATCATCACCAAAAAAGAATGACGGGAATCGTATTTATCAAGTGAAGTATCAATGCATCAATATTAATTCTAGCAAGAGTAAAATTAATGTAAATTGTGTGAATTGTTATCATAAATTTTTTTTACTGTTAGTGTCTTTGTTAATTTTTTTTTTGTGGATATTAATTACACTACATAATGGTATTATAGATAGTATTTTAGGATGGTGCATGTTCTGTCCTTTTATTGGTATTGTGGGTTAGTTTTGAAATGCACAATGATATTCAAGGTGGTGAACATTATGTATTTTAATGGTGTCAATATAGTTTGTTATTCATGGTTAGATCTTTGGTTAAAATGTTGATGTATTGGTTAGTTTTCTTACCTATGCATAATTATTTTGGTACTGAGGTCTAACATTTTGGTATAACTGTCGGTGTCTTGATTATATTTTTCTTTTTCCTGTGGTTGTTAGTTATACGACTTAATAGTCTTCTGGATGCTATTCAACATACTGAATGTTGTGCCTCTTTATTGGTATTCTGATTAGTTGTTGAAATGCGTAATGATTTTTAGCATGGTGACTTTCTTATTTTGTTTTCTTGGCTAAAAATAGTTTGTTACTCAATATGATATAATTTATCAAATATTGTATTAAAAACACGTCACATAATTTAACACCTTTATGCAATTGCTTTTTATATACCAATCTATGTAAATTACATAACCAATTAACTATTCTATAGTTGTATAAATAAAAAATAAAACTATCAATAAAACTTACACCAATCTATCAAGTTGTTTGTAATTTTAAATTGTCTTTTTATAATACTTTCACCAATTTATAGTCCCAAATACACCAAAAAAATATTTTAATGTCTAATTTTAAATAACCAAAATAATTTTCTTATATAGTTACACAAATCGAAAATATCATTGTCACAAAACTTGCACCAAACAATCAATTTTTTTTCACATTAACTAATCTCGCATTTTTTTTCCAACAAATATTACATTGACCCGTTCAAAAACACCATCATACATACCAATTTTTAATACTAAATCACTGTACACCAAATAACCCCTAATTTAAAATGCTTAAACCCAAAAAAATAATATTCACTAAGGTAGAAAAATTATTTTTTTTTGTCTAACATCCCATAAAATTTTTGAAACGCCCCTAAACGTAATTGTGTGCATAACGCGCCTTTCAAAGCTCTGATGGAAAATTTGAGACCTAATTTGTGATCAACGCGAAAAATTGAGTGGAAAAATGGTTTCGACCTAATTTTAGAGTAACTGGATCGAAAATAATTTTTGCTAATTAATTTCGGAACAGTGTTGGTGCACGCTCGAGGCATGACGCGCCTGGGACACGGACAAACACTTATATATTTATTTTTACTTTTTTGACGAAAATTAAAAAAAAATTGATCGGAAAGCGATTTACGAAAAATTACACATAATCACATTCATGAAATGCATTTTATGTGTATTTCATAGCAAAACAGTTTTTTCAACCCGTTATGAGTTTTCAGTCAGAAAATAAACTAGTGCGCGTCTAGTCCGCTAGTAGCAAAATGGTTTTTTCAACCCATTTTGAGTTTTCAGTCAAAAAATTAACTAGTGCACGCCCAGTCCGCATTGCGGACTAGGCACCCGAAGTTGAAATTCTTTTCTCTTAAAAGAGGGAGATTCCGGTTAATTTTCAACCCTTTCTAAATTCAAATTACGATTAAATTAAGTCATTTTGAAGCATAAATAAGGTCTTAAACCTTATTCTAAGTCCTTTTCTAAATAATTGAAAAATTAGGGTTTGAGAGATGAGATGAGAGAAGCTTGATTGGGGGAAATTCAAAGTGGATTCATGAAGATTGACCATTAAAGCTTCACCCATGTATGTAAGGCTAAACTAAAAATATGGGATTGTTCTACCATGTGTCCCATAGATGATTTTAGATGAGAATTGAAAGTTTCTCGAGTCTATACACTTGTTTTCTTGAAGTATTATCTTGAATTGATTCTTAATTTAAGATTCTATAATATTAATGAGTTTCTTATTTATAATCTTCTTCAAGTTGAGTAATTATTTGTATATATTTTCATGTTAAATATGATTGTTTTTATTCTTTATTTTGAAAACTAAGATTTGATAGTCATATAAAACATGTTAAATATTGTTGATTTCTTGTAGCATATGTCCTTGAGTTTTCATGAATATGACTTTTGAGCATGAACAGTAATTTGAGAGAGAGTTTTGATAGTATATAGAGATTGTTTTGAAACATGAGTATTATTTTTTATTTGAAAACAATTGATATTCTAATGAGTTTAATGGAATTGAGCATTGAGTCTAAACGATATTTTGAGAATATAATAATAGTAATGTGAATATACTTTTCATAATAGTTTCATTGATAGATGATGGAGATAGATGATATAAGTTTAAAGAAGATAGATTTGACAGATAATGGTGCATGTTTTAGTCTTGGGAGTATTATTGAACACCGAGTTGGTAGAGGAGTGTCACCCCAGAACTGCATGTACCAGCGTAGGATAGTTGTGCAGCACGTTCTGGCAACTCTTGTCCCAATAGTTGGACAATTTTTATTGGATCCAAATGAGAAAGAGATAGACAAACTACGTCCTTTACCGTTGCAAATTTAGGATGGGCGTGACAATGATGCCTATTCATTGTGCCCCACTAACTTAAAGGTGGCGCAACAGGACAGACGTCAGTTAAGAGAAACTCCCAAACAATATTAATAAAGTATGAGGTTTCTAATAGAATCATTCTTTCTTGTCAAATGTATATTAAAAAGAGCATGATTTACTTTAAACTTGCATATTTTACTAAATTGAGATGAGTTGAGTTGATGTTATTTTCATACTATTCTACTTGTTTCGATTTCATTCAGCTATTTTACATACCAGTACATTCCACGTATTGATGTCCCCCTCTAGGATTGCATCATTTCATGATACAGATATACGGGATCGAGATCATCAGCAGACGTTTCGTGAAGGATCATTGGACGTTCAGTGGATTGGTGAGCCTCTCTTTCTTCGGAAGGATCCTATATTATTTTCATCTTACTTTAGAGTTAGTTATTGATTAGCTTTTATTTTGATTGAGGTAGCTATGGATTTGTCATTGGCACCACTTAATAGTGATAGAGGCTTCATAGACTAGAGTCAGATTATTGATGGATAAAACTATGAGTTGGTTTTTTTTCTACTAGCATTTATTATAATATTCTTTTTGAGATTTGAGGAGATAAGCCCATTTACTTCTTTTTATTCTTCCGCTAATTAGTAGAATGTATGAATGAATGGATGTGATGAGGATAAGTGGTTTACTTGGGGTATAACAATAGTCTCTGAGTGTCGATTACGTTTATGGTACCCTTCCGAGGCGTTCCACTTTGTGTTGATAAAGATATACACGTTTGAACTCATTTTTTAACATTTACATTTTTAATTCTACTTTTTTTCTGCCCAATATCCATCAAATCACATATCCATCAGACATCAACCACCCACTTTTGCCTTTTTTTTTCAAATTTTTTGTTTCACAATCCCAATCACTTCACCTTCACATCACAATTAATGACTATAACCATCTTCACGTATCTAGTTTTATAATAAAAGTTGCTATATTAGTGTGAGTATAAAAATATTGGTATGGCTTTGTAATTTCATAGGTCAATCTCATATAAAAAGGAAAATCACCATTAATTTTATTACTTCTTTCCATATATTTTAAAAATTAATATTATAAATATAATAAAAATAATAATTAAAAGAAAAATGGTGAACAAATTATTTTATCCAAAGAATAAATTTTTTATGAAATGCAAAAAGTTTAAATAACATTTCTAAGGGCTATCACATTTT
>JAOTQJ010104737.1:0-11361 GCA_025642045.1 Solanum sejunctum | reverse complement strand
CAGTTGTGCTAATGTGGCACAAAAAGTGTAATTCAAGCCTTCTTAGGCGTGTGAACAACTGATTTTTAACATTTTTTTCATAGTCTATTATATAAGAATAATCAATTGCCCAATCTCATTCTTAAAGAGGAATAACCAAACCTACCTTCAAAGCCGAAAGTGCACCCAAACACCTTTAACAGGAGAATTCAACTCAAATTTCAACTCCAAATTAATTTTCTACTATCAGGAATGTTAAATACTCATCAAAAGGAGCCTAGTGATAATCATATTGCTAAAATTAAGAATGAAAGTTAAAATCATCAAAAAATCTCTCTGAAATTGAGTAGGTCAAAATCATAATTTATTTGAATATCATATTCTACAAATAAAAGGGAGTTTGTAGTTCAATATCTCTTAAAATAAAGTAGATATCGAGTTAATTCAAAGAATTACTAATTTTTCAACTTGAGGAAGAAACTCCAAAATCCACATTTGAAAGGCGATTTAAAATGAGAAATTTTGAAAAATCTTAGTCAAAATTAGTTTAAACCACAATATAAGAATCTTAAGTCCCAAAAATCAATGAAAATACATTCTAAATCGACCTTCATATTAATAATTTTTAATATCTCTACTTTGGGATTTAAAATTCAACTTTATGAATAGGAATCATGAAATATGAAAAGAGTATTCTTGAAAATAGTAAAATAAGGTCACAAATACATACTTAATGACTATTGGAAAAAAATACATCAAAAATAACCTCAAACAGACTTTTGTACCTCCCAAAATGTTAAAAATACAAAATGAATTTGAATAGACTTTTAGTTCAAGGATTTCATCGCTAATACCGATTTTCATTGCTAAAAAGTCTATTTTTGCTAAAAGTATGTACCAACAACTTTCAACATATCTTTTTAACCTTTGAAACTCATCAAAAACCAATGAGCACAAATCAATAGTGCAAATTAATTATGAGATATGTTACGAAACAAATGGAACTATCAGAATTTCAAAAAAAAAGGATTGATATGAGAAAAATATCCTCTCAAATCTCTCTTTATGCGTAAATTCAATTTTTTTTCAAAGTAAGACCTCAAAATAACAAAGCAAGCTTCGGACCTCTAACAATCAGTCAAAACCACTCCTAGGCGCAGAATCAACTCCCGAATCAAATGAAGCCATCAAAATTCCATTCCAGGCATCAAAACTTTGAATGCTAACCAAAGTCAACTATAAGCTATTATTTTAACAATTTTTAGATCAAAACCTCAAATCTATGATATTGGTCCAAACATAATTTTGTCGACTCGCGTGGACCAAATTCTAAATTTCGGAGATAATGAAAATAATGGAATTCTATTTCGAGATTCATAATTTCAATTGGTACCCAAAATCACTTGTTAGCAATTTAAGCGTTCAAAAAGTCAAATCTTCAACATTTCACAACTTTTCAATAAAATTCCAAAACTAAGTTCATATATGGATCAAACATGACTTTGAGCAACTATATGAAGGAATTAATGGTAATTGTTCAAATTTCTCAAAAATAGCCTTTGAGGTCATTACATCACTCACCACGAAAAATCATGTTCATCCTCTAACATAAACTAAAAAAAAAGAACTTTACTCAATGTTACCAAGCATTTGAATTACCATCTCAAAGTCAGTATTATCTCTTTCAAGGGGACCTACTTCTGAGAACCTTACAATGAAAATATGTTATCAACACTTGAACTTATCAACCAAGAAGGAAAAGCATTTGCAATAATAAAGCGATTTCCAAGTCACATACTAATCATGAACCAACCCAAAATGAACTCCCTTCTCACATAACCATGAAGCAAGTCTGAGCTATTACTTGTTAAAGCTAGGAGTAAATTTGAACCAGCCACTAATCACTCAAAATATATAATGCACTGCAGACTTTACCCATCTTCATTATTTTAATATAGTTCTCTCATGAGTTTAAACTGCATT
Source organism: Solanum sejunctum (assembly GCA_025642045.1). Classification (NCBI taxonomy): domain Eukaryota; kingdom Viridiplantae; phylum Streptophyta; class Magnoliopsida; order Solanales; family Solanaceae; genus Solanum; species Solanum sejunctum. Next base: position 9,399 of record JAOTQJ010104737.1, on the reverse strand, counting down.
AATTTGATCTTTAAACAACGAATACTCATTAAGAAGGATCTGATTGATCTGACCTTAAAGAAGAGATAGTCAAGCTAGTACTCAGTGAACGATACAACCAAGCATATAAAATCTCAAAATAATATCGTCAAAATGCGGGAACAGTAATTGTTATCTTAGATAACTCTTGAAAAATGGTAAACTAGGTCCAATGGTCCTCAAAGTCATTCACATGAAGCTAAAACAAAGTCCTTAACAATAGGTAAATACCAAGACTATCAAAAAATTGCATTTTCCCTGATAGATCTCATACAAACACTCTCAACAAGGTTCACACATATTTATATTAGTATAACTTATTTGCCAAAAATTCTCCTGAAAATGGTAAAACTAGGACCAATTGTCCTCAAAGTCAATCACATGTAGCTAAAACATGTCCTCAACAACAAATACCAAGATTATGGAAAAATGGCATTTTCCCTGTCAGATTTCATACAAGCACTATCAACAAGGTTCATGAATGCAGTGTATTAGTATACCTTCTTTGCCAAAAATTCTCTTCTGTCTTACGCATAATACTCTCTTTGGTATCTACAATTAAAACTTCTTTAGTTATTTGGTTCCCACTAGGTAGATTCCTCAACCACGATCCCTTATTTGACCACAGTACATCCTGAAAAATACTTGTGTCATCAAAATTCAATATATTGATTATAATCCAATAACTAAAATTGAAAATTTTGATTTTAGCAAATATCACGACCTTACTAAACCTTTACTCTTGTTTCTAAAACAATTATTAGTACCAAATTCCTTGGAAATTACATTATCACTATCAATAATATTTTATAATGACTCCTCTTTTTCCTAAAATAAAGTATTACTATCCGTCTCAAGCCAACTAAAAGCATCCTGTGTTAGAAACTTTCCCTAACCAAGGCCAATAACACTAATTTCAAAATTTGATGGTGTTTTTCCCATGAGCTACAACTACTGAGTCAAAAACAAATCTCAACTGCATGTAACTATTCGCATAACATGCCTTAGCGCGTATTCAAACACTCCTACCATCATGCAAAACATGTGTCACAACCCAAAATCGGCTCACGACTAAAGAAAGATAAGATAAAGCAGAAACTATCACAACATATCATAAGAAATTTCCAAAATCTTGATCCATGAGTACAAGAGCATTTAAAATATTATGATAGAGTAAATACAACCATATCAAATGAAATACAAGGCTGAAGATATCTGATACAAAGTCTGAAAGGAAGCAATAAAGAAAATCCCAAAAATCCACGGTGACTCGTAGTCTGAGCCTCACTAGTAAGATCTGAATATGTTCCAAAAAGCTAAACTAGAGTGACTCAGCCACGTTATGTGGGTCTCTATGATCAATCTACAGGGAGGAAATAAAGTAGGGGTGACTACACCAAAATATACCTGGTAGGTTCAATTGACTAGGTAAGAAAAATCGTATAAGTATGTAATAACGAAGAAGCTTATCACCTGCATCAAAAAGGTTAGTGCACAATTAAAATATACATAATGGTAAACTAAGATATCCATGATAACCCATGCTACCATACAATAATAGATGTGAATACAATGCATGAACTCATCAAGCCATATACCAAGTGTCTCATAACACTGCTACCTGCCTGTTGTTATGGAATATCACAATGTCTCAACCTTGCCACTTGCCCATGGTCAAGGGATATAGTAGTGTCTCAACCTTGACACCTACCTGTGGTCAAAGGGTTTCATAGTATCGCAACCTTGCTACTTGCCCTTCATCAAGGAATATGACAATGTCTTAACCTTGCCATCTACTCGAGTCAAGGAATGATGCAAAGCAATATGGGATAAATGCATATCAATCATACAATCCAGATATGCATAAAAACATAGGAATACCGATACATGAATCTCATATAGTCATGGAGTATAATATCAGATGTCACAACTAGTGCCCAAACCATCAACATGTCTTAGAGCATCATAGTTATATCAATAACCAAGTGTACTAACAATACTAGACCTCACTTGTCCCAGATATACATACTAGCATAACATAATACCATACCTAACTCATCTAAATTATACACATAAACCTCAAAATGTATCTCAATAATTATCAATTACCATAAAATTTCCCAAATAGTCTCACAAGTCTCACATTATCGCATTACTATACCAAATTATCTTAATTCATAAGATTTCATCTCAATTTATCAATAGGATCACATTTACTCATAATTCATCTCAAACGGGATCATATTTCCATCATTATTTCATCATATCAATACAATTACTCATCAATCAGTCTAGATCTCACAATTAATATATAAAGATGATCAATAAGTGAAATCCAGTGCCCAAAAGGTAGACGAACCTACTTCGATGCTGAAATCACACTCTACAAGATTTCAATCAAGTCAATCCTCAACACGATTCCCAAATTGATGAATCGCTATCATAATTTGATACTACACGTCAAGAGGTGCATTTTTTATCCTCATATTTTCACAAATTAAGATTAGGGGCAAAATCATCAATCTTAGGACTAAAATTCAAAGTTTTCAAATTTGAAAATTGACTTTAAAATCTGATTCCACATGCAAAATAGAGTCCATGGGTGAAAATCACACTAAAATCGAGTTCAAAACAAAGGTAAAATAATCATTTAATGTTTTAAAATGAAAGACTGAAAATCCCAAAATTTGGATATTCAAAATCATTAAATTCAAGGCAAAATCAAGATAAAACTATTAGAAAATAATTAAAATAGTGTTAGAATCACCTACCCAAAATAATCCTTTGAAATATTTCTTCAAAATTACCTCAAAAACTTGAGAAGTTAAAAAATAGAGTGAAAATGGTGACTCTTGGGTTTTAATAACTGGACAGTCAAATTACAGTTTGCAAACATGGAGGAGAACTGACCCAAGTCCTCTGCGAATGTGGAGAAGAAACGAGGTGGAGGGGGAAGGAGGTTTCACCCACATATGTACTCTGCGAATGTGGAGAAGGAAATTTGCACAATCTCTCGAACCAGGGTCGACGCTCCACAAACATGATATGCAATGATGTCCAGACCTAGCGAACATGGAGAAGAAATGTGACTGCACCATATCTCAGTGATATCAGGAATGCCTAGTCCAATTCCCAACTCAGAATGGACCCTAGAACTCATCCAGAATTAAAATTTCACAAACTATATATGTATCCATACCAAAAATAGTGATCGGACTGAACGAAATTATCAAAAATTGATTTCAAGGCTACCTCTCCACATTTACCAATGTAACTCGTATAAACTAGTTTAAAACTTAAAATACTAAAACTACCCTTGGAAACACCAAAATCAAGGACAAAAACATTGTTACTATTAGTTTCACCTCCAAAACTACTGCTCAAAATTTTTATTCGATCTTTCGAACATTGAATGTTGACCAAAGTCAAAGTTTAGTTCCCAAAATAACTAAATATTCAAATTTGGGCCTAAAACCCTCGTTTTAATTCTAAATTCAGTTCTGTAACTTCTCATAGACCTGTTTCAACGTTCCGGAGCTAATAGAATTGATGGATTCCCAATCTAACACCTGAAACTCAAAATGGTACAAAACTCACTTTTTCACTAACTTAAGCTTTCAAAAATGCTAAAACCTATTTTTAACTTTTATTACTTACAATTTTAGTTCCACCAGTACACATAGTTCAAAGTAAGCTCAAAGCAACTTACGAAAGGGTAAAATAATAATTTTCATAAATAATGCCAAAAATAACCAATTTGGTCATTGCATTATTCACCACTAAAAATAATGTTTGTCCTTAAATATAAGAGAAAGAAGAGTACCTGAAGCCTAAAATATCTGGGATACATGGCCTGCATGTCAGACTCCAACTCCTAAGTAACCTAATCAACAAAATGGTGTCGTCACTAAACCTTTATAGAATGTATATCTTTGGTTCTCTATCTCTGAACCTGCCTATCCAATATAGCCGTCTCCTTCTACAAAGAAACAACTGGACCCAACTCAATAGAATCATAAGAGATCATATAGGGCTCATCAAGAATGTACCGATGGAGCATAAAAACATGAAAAATGGGATGCACTAATGATAATCATGATGGGAAGGCCAACTCATCAGCCACCTTACCAACTAACCTGAAAATCTTAAATGGGCTAGTAAATCTAGAATTGTGCTTGCCCCTCTTCCTGAATCTCATCACATCCTTCAAGAGTGAAACTTATAGCCAAACACAGTCACCAACAGAGAACTCAAGAGGCCTATTCCTCCAATCAACATAACTCTTCTAGCAACTCTAAGCTATCAATAGTCTACCCCAAATCAAATGAACTTGATCCATAGCATCCCTGAGTATATCCACACTCAACAAAATTTGTTGAACCTGAGTCAAACCATCCAATGGGCGATCTATACCTCTAAAAATACAAGGCCTCAAATGATGACATGTGGAAGCTAGAATTGTAACAATTATTATATGCACACTCTGCCAATGGTAAGTGTTGGTCGTACCAGGCACCAAAATCAATCTCAAAGGCCTTAAGCATGTCTTCCAACACCTGAGTGGTGCACTTGAACTATCCATTTGTCTAGGGGTGGAAAGCTAAACTCAAATCCACTCTAGTACCCAAACCACGCTGTAGAGACCAACAAAAATGGAAGGTTAACACAAACGCTTTGTCGGATACTATAAAAACTTGCATACCATGCAATTTGACCACATTAGGGACATACAACCTAACTAACTACTCCACAATTTAGCTAGTCTTCACCGGTAGAAAGTGAACGAACTTGGCCAAATAATCAGTAACCACCCAAACTGAATTAAACTTGCCAAAAGCCGTGGGCAATCCTATAACAAAATCCATAGCCACTCTCTCCCATTTCCACTCGGGAATGGGTATTGTTTGCATTAATCCATTAGGCCTTTGGTGCTCATACTTAATCTACTGGTAGTTCAAGCATTTTGCCACGAACTCAGCTATGTCCCTTCTAATCCCAAACCATCAATAATGATATTTTTGATTATGGTATATCATTGCCAACCTCAGTTGGATGGAATAACTAGCACAATAGGCGTCCTTTAATACCAATCTCACCCAATCCCCAACCTTAGGCACATAAACTCTACTAGTTATCCTCAAAACATCCTTAGAATCAATAATAGATGCCTTGGCTTCACCTCTCAACACTTCACATGAATCATGCACAACTTGGGTTCCTCAAACTGATGAGCCCATATCTAATTAAGCAAGGAAGATCTAGCCTTAACAAAGGCTAATATACTCTTAGCAGGAGATTTATCAAAATGAGCCATCTGTTTAGCAAGCAAATGAACCTCCAAAGCTAAGGGTCTATCCTCAGCCATCAAGAATGCCAAAATCCCCATAATAGTAGTGTTCCGACTCAAAGCTTTTGCCACCATATTGGGCTTTCCCAAGATGATATAAAATAGAGATGTCACAATCCTAAAACAACTCCAACCACCTATGTTGTCTTATAATCAAATTAGGCTGAGAAAATTGTATTTGAAACTCTAGTGATTGGTAAAGATCTCATAATGCACCCCATAAAGACAATTTCATGGCAACTTCAATACAAACACAACTATAGCTAACTCCAAATCATAGGCAGGGTAGTTTCTTTCATGAACCATCAACTGACTAGAAGAATGGGCTATCACCTTTCCTTTATGCATCAATACACCACCCAAACCCATACCAAAAATATCATGATAGCACTTTCTCCTTGGGTAAAGCAGAATTGGTGCTGAAGTCAACAAAACCTTGAGCTTTTGAAATCTTGCCTCACACTCCTTAGACCATTGAAATGCCACATCCTTTTGAGTGAATCTAGTCAATATGGCAGCTATAAAAGAGAATCCCTAAAAACGTGCCCATAATATCCTTACCAAATTAAGAAAACTCTGAATCTTAGTAACTGAAGTTAGCCTAGTTCACTCACAAATAGTTTCCACTATGGCTAGATCAACCATAATGCCCTTTTGATGCTACATGCCCAATAAATGCAGCAGACTCAAACCAAAATTCACACTTTGGGAACTTGACATATAACTTGCGTATAACTTCTCTTTTCTCAATTTGTGATGTACGGTCCTCCAGTGTAGAACATGATTGGCCTCACTCTTGGAATAAACCAAGATATCATCTATAAACACAATCATGAATTAAGGTTTGGACACTAGGTTCAATAATTTCATAGAAGTATTTGGGGCATTACTCAACCTAAATGACATAACTATGAACTCATAATGCCCATGATGGGTGTATAAAGTTGTCTTCAAGATATTAGACTCACGAACTCTCAATTATTGATAACCGAATGTCAAATCAATCTTGAAGAATACTTAGAAACCCTATAATTGGTCAAAAAGATCATTAATGCGAGACAAAGGATATTTATGTTTTATGGTCACTTTGTTTAGATAGTGGTAATCAATACACATATGCGTAGTGCCATCCTTCTTCACAAATAAGACAGGAGCATTCAAAGGAGATACACTCTACCTAATCAACCCTTCCTTTAACAAACCTTCCAATTAGTCTTTCAACTCTTTTAATTTAGTCGGAGCCAACTAATAAGGAGCAACGAAAATAAGCTTAGTGCCTCACTCCATATCAATAGCAAAGTCAATATTATAATTCAAAGGGACACCAGGCAAATAACTTATGAATACATCCATAAACTCTCTAGTAACTGTGGTGGTCTCCAATAATAGAGACTCCTGAGAAACAGCCTGAACATGAGCTAAATAATACAAACAACCTTTATCCATCAAACAAAAGGCATATCATAAATAACTCCCTTATGATAGGAGCTAGGTGCTCTAGTCCACACCAACTAAGGCAACTTTGGGCAAAAGAAGGTCACGATCTTCGCATGACAATACAAAATAGCATGATGAGGTGGTAATGTAACACCCTATGTCTTACAATACTAGTACTATATAAATGAAACGTGATATGGATTTTTAAACTAGCGCAAATTATTAAAAGTGTTTGAATCTCAAATTAGAGGGCGACATGTATGTCTAACGCAGAAGAAGGTTGAGTGTAAATAAGTTTTAAGTCAAATTGAGGAGATCACAACCTTAAACAAGGTAAAAGAAGTGATGTGCTTATAGGACTTAGGAAGCTAGCAGGTGAGTCACCTATAGGGTTAGCTTAAATATGCTAGCTAAATGGAGACAGGACCCGACACCAAATCTGTCCAAGTCCGATAATGAATAAAGTCCGTGTTGAGAGTGAAACTTTACCCCATGTTTTACCATCATAAATGGATAATGCTTACAAACCAATATGAATAATAAAAGCGACCAAGTACATCACAAGCAACTTGACTAATTGGGCCTAAATTAAGTGAATAGGAATTAGGAAAATGGGCAGCCAATACCCATCAACTTTGAGACCCATTTAAGCCTAAGTGAGAGGACCAAGCTGCTGCATCACCAGCTTATTTATATGTGTTGATATCTGGTCAAAAGCTCAAGAGAAAGTCGGCCAAAAGAGTCCCTTTAGAAGGTCTTAAAAACAATCCCTTAAGTATTTCACTTTGGAATAATTTTTAGCTTTCCTAAAGACTCTTTTTTCTCTTTACTTCACTTCACAAGGTAGCCAATAAAAACCTCTAGAGTTCTTGAAGGAAATATGAATCTTGAAGGCTAAGGAAAGTAGAAATATCTATGTATTTGTTATACTTATTCCATGACAAAATAAGAAGTAAATGCTAGTTATACTTGTGAACAATGGTCGGAGGGAATGTGCTTAGAAAGTTGTTGCACAGTAGCCTTTTGTTTAGTGACTTCTCTATGGTTTGTAGGCTAGATTATGAAGAGATGTTGATGTTCCCAATATGGTTTAAGTTATACATATGAATATAAGTGTAACACCCCACACCTTACAATATTGGCACAATTCAAATGAAATATGACATGATTTGGACCAATTGACGCTAAATTTTAAAAGTGCTTGAATCTCGTGTTAATGGGTTGTATGTGTGTCTAACACTTAAGGGGATCGAGGGTATACATATTTTGTGGTAAATTAAGTATGGCCTTAAATGAAGTAAAATAATTGAGGTGCTTGTAGGACTTAGAAGCTAGCAGGTGAGTCACCTACTTGCTTAGCTCAAAATCGCGAACTAAACGGAGATGAGGCTCGACGTCAAAATTATCCAAGTTTGATTATGAATAAAGTCCGTGTTAATGGTGTAACTTTAGCCTATGTTTTAGCATCATATATGGACTATATGTTAAGACCAATAGAGGTATTAAAAAGGTCCCAAAGACAAACAAAACACTTAGCAATTTGGGCCCAAACCTAAGTAAGTGAAAGCTAAAAATTTGGCAGCCCAAGTTCATCAAGTTGGTGCTCCAAAAAGGCCCAACTTTGAGGGTCAAGCTGGTGGTTAAGCTACCTGATTATGTGTGGTATATGTTGGTCAAGACGGCAAGAGAGATTCGGCATAATATCCACATAAAAAGGGCTCCAAAGTTGCTCCACAAGTTATAGTTCACTTAAACACCAAAAAAAACAACAACAGAATGCTCACTCTACTTTCTCTCAACTTTTCTCAACCTTGTGAAGCAGACAAATGACTTATTTTGGGTTCTTAAGAAGCCTATACACCTTTAATTAAAATTTAAGTAATTATAGTTGTATGCTTAGTATAGGTTTATCATGAAAAACACAAAACAGATGCTAGTTGTGCTACTGAAATTTGCTGGACAGAGTCTGTGCAGAAAGTTGCTGCACCTTTTGCTTTTGTTTTGGTGATTTATCTATGGGTTTTAAGTTATATTATGAAGTACACTTGGTGTTAGTAACATTGTATGAGTTATAAACATCACCCTAAGGTTGCTGCCATGGTTTTGGTTTCATTTGACAAGCGCGTTTTATCGAGTTATTTCAAGCATCATGTTGATTGTAACTTGAGGGTTGTTGTGTGTGAAGCTTTTAGCTCACGTCCTTCATGACTTATTAATTTCTGTTATAGGACTGTTTATGGTCTAATTATATCTATAAATGTTGCTTGAAAAGTTTGGTTAAGGTTGGAATAGGTTTGGAGTTGTCAACATCAAAATGTAGCAAAGGAAGGTACTGTTATGCTATCCATTTTTAGATTGTGTGGAATTGCTATGTGTTGAACTTTGTTGGATGTTGTAAGACTATAAAGAGTCTGAAACAAGATGTATATGACATATACATGAGAATTGTTGTTCGACAATATGGTTATATGTGAAAAGGTTGAACGAAATGCCTTGACATTGCTAATTAAAATCTTGATGCCCGTGTATTGTTTTCTTATGTGATTGGGATGCCAAGGTGTGTCTATTGGCTATTAATGTTAGTGTTATCCTCTATT